>NW_024121421.1:480888-585105 GCF_016745375.1 Pimephales promelas
AAGAGTAATTAACGGTCAACGACGTCACTTGTTTGTTTGCGGAATAGTTCTTTTTTTCCATATGTTGCGAACTTTTGTTTTATTATTGCCACAGCCCATATACAAACAGAGACAACAATTATTTTATCGACAAGCAAAGTTTGCACATAAATGTAAGATTTTTCCGATCCTCACCGACCTCGTCATAAAACCCGTTTAATTGATAGTGCGCTCGGCGCTCCTTGCTTCGTCACCGGCGGCCGCGGTGCGACACTGGTGGCTGGTGTTGCCAGATTGGCTGTTTTTTCGCTACATTTTAAGGCATGTTTACATGTTTTAGCCAGGTTTTCGCCTGGAACTGGCTCTATAGAAATCTGGCACCCTACTGTACGAAGTTAAACTGACAGAGAGCGCACGTTCACAGACACCAGAATGAACGTGTTCACAGTAATGTTCATCAGGCAGTAATACAATATATAAACGCGTTCATGCACTATCGTTCATTGAACACGCGTTGGAGTTGGCGTGTATTGGCTAGCTACAGGTGCGTGCAATGACGTGCGGTTCGGATATATGTGACCTGTCTGTTCAGATTGAAGTCACATTTCAAAAGATCGGATACATATCGGATTTGGACCACATACCCAAGGCTACGTTCACACTGCAGGCTGAAACGACCTAATTCCGATTTTTTTGCCCCTATGCGACCTGTATCTGATTTTTTCATGACAGTCTGAACGACACAGATCCGATCTTTTCAAATGCGACCCAGGCCACTTGGGTATGTGGTCCAAATCCGATATGTATCCGATCTTTTGAAATGCGACTTCAATCTGAACGGCCAGGTCACATATATCCGACCCGCACGTCATTGCACGCACCTGTAGCTAGCCAATACACGCTAACTCCAATGCGTTTCTGCACTGTTATGGGCCGCTGCAGACGTGTCTCTTCCCCAGTGTTGTGCCTGAACGCGTTCAATGAACGATAGTGCATGAACACGTTCACATACTGTATTACTGCCTGATGAACATTACTGTGAACACGTTCATTCTGGTGTCTGTGAACGTGCGCTCTCTGTCAGTTTAACTTCGTACAGTAGGGTGCCAGATTTCTATAGAGCCTTCCAGGCGAAAACCTGGCTAAAACACATGTAAACATGCCTTAAAATGTAGCGAAAAAACAGCCAATCTGGCAACACCAGCCACCAGTGTCGCACCGCGGCCGCCGGTGACAAAGCAAGGAGCGCCGAGGACGCGCACTATCAATTAAACGGGTTTTATGACGAGGTCGGTGAGGATCGGAAAAATCTTAAATTTCTGTGCAAACTTTGCCCGTCGATAAAATAATTGTTGTCTGTGTTTGTATATGGGCTGTGGCAATAATAATAATAAAACAAAAGCTCGCAACATATGGAAAAAAAGAACTATTCCGCAAACAACAAGTGACGTCGTTGAACGTTGATTACTCTTCTGCGCATGCGGGTCACTTCTGGGTCATTTCACGTTCACACAGGAGATCACAAAAGGTCGCATTTAATTGGAAATGTGAACGGCCTTGCAAAAAAATCACATTTTTTCCAAAAATCGGAATTGAGCATTAAGCCCTGCAGTGAGAACGTATCCCAAATGGCCTGGGTCGCATTTGAAAAGATCGGATCTGTGTCGTTTAGACTGTCATGAAAAAAATCAGATACAGGTCGCATAGGGGCAAAAAAATCGGAATTAGGTCATTTCAGCCTGCAGTGTGAACGTAGCCTTAGGCTACCAGGAACAGTTTTTTTAAAAGGATGTATACACTCATTTATCTATTTTTTATGTAATACAAATGATTTTTTTTTTATTGCAACCAGTGGTAGTGCAGGGTATACGCAGGGAAACGGAGTATACCCTCTTCTTTTTCAGTCGGCATTGCGTACTGATCTAAATCCCCTCTGATGCGCATCATTTAGTTGCGATCCAATCACGTGAATAAAAAAAAAACACCCAGTCAGGTTTGTAGGCTACCCCTAATATATAGGCTACTCTAATTTTTTGCTGCAATATTCGCCCATTGCGACGATAACTGACCTTCTCATCTGATTCTGATCTGCTTCAGCACTCAAACACCCGCTCACTCGTCAATGTGTTTGTGAGACCAATCAAAGAATGAAGGATTTTTGTTCACAGAAGCGCGAGCCAAGCGTGAATCCCAAGGCGACGCTTCACTTCAGTTAACGATCATACAGTGCAAGATAAGAAGTAGCTAAAATATACGGCTGTTTTTTGATAGAAGTTTTAAATGGCCGACAGAAATATGTTTGAATAATGTTTGATCAAAGATAGAAATTATAAGCTCAATTTAACAACACAAGCACCCTATTAAATATATTGCCATTATTATTGTATAGGTCTAAATATATTTGTATAACGTTTCCTCGAATGTGTTCGACTTTTCACTGTTTGGATCACTCCTTGCATCATTAAGCCAGAAGGTGGCGACAAGTGACTGTCTTTATGAGTAAGCAATTGAACCATTAATTAAATAAACAGTCTATTCCAAAAACATTGATTAATTTAGGAAAGAAAAAGTAGTATCTGATCAAATGCTTTTAAAG
This sequence comes from Pimephales promelas, assembly GCF_016745375.1. The sequence continues at coordinate 483,464 of NW_024121421.1, forward strand.
CTATGTTTTTATTTGTTTGGCCATCAAAACTCCTTAAAATGAGATCAGGAAAATCAAAATTTTCTCGGGGGAGCATGCCCCAACCCCTTTACCAATAAAACGAATAAAAATGTGTAGGCTACGTACTAACGCCCCCCAACCCCCCTACCAATAAAACGAATAAAAATGTGTAGGCTATGTACTAACGACAGGTTTTTATTCGGTTTAAAGCCGTTGGATGGAAACACACTTTCACCAGCTTTATTCACATGAGTTTTTTTTTTTTTTTTTTACCGAACTTCAGATAATTGACAAGTGGATGGAAACTTGGCTTATGAAACAAGTGTATTTGATTGAGGAATTGAATCATTTAAACACATTTTTTTATAATTTAATGATTAATTAAACATCTTTAATAGACTGCAGCAATTAACATAAATTATGTTATTTTGTTAAGTTGTTTGTTCAGAATCGTGATCTCTATTTTTATTCTCAAATTATCCAGAATTGTGTAGCTCTAATACATAGCTTGTGTATGTATCATTTAGTTGTATTTAAAGTAATGTATAGACGCTTTCATCAGACGCGTTGCCATGGTGATGAGCTGGCCCAAAGTTAACTTCCGTTCTGTTCGTTTATTAGTGTTTACTGGATAATATGGCATTGAATGCAGTGAAAGTTAAGGCGATGAGCAGGTTGGTGAGCTGTGGGGTGCAACCTGACCTTGGGAGCAAACGCAATTTTTAAAAAATAAAAATGTCAAGGTTTCCTATGAGGGAGACGGCGGAATTAAAAATAGCCTATGTTTATCTGAGTGATAACCGGTACAGTGTTTCCCATACATTTATTAGTGGCAGCCCACCACATTATCAGCGCTGACCGCCACATATTGATTTCCGTGTTTTTAACAATTTAAGATGGGAAAAGTTGTAATTGACTAACTTACAGAGTTGCGTGCAGCGCATATTCGCACGCTCTCACTCTTTCTCTGTCTCTCGCAAACACATTGACAGCGGACCAGTCTGTGTATTGAATGGTTAGTATCATAAACAGCGCTGCACAGATCCATCCAACATGCTGTCAATGTGGAGACCCACCTTAAAAAAAAGGTTAGCAAGCATGTAAGTAGCCTAGCTAATAAGGAGCTATGTTAACCTGATCAAACCCCGCCGTCGCGCTCGCCACAGTTTTTTTTAACACTGCGGTAACTCAGACTCGTCGGTAGAAAAACATCTTGTCTCCAATTTTTGTTCAACGGGTCTGGTAGTGTCACATTTCAGTTTGGCCAGGTAACATTTATTTTCTTTGACTGGAAAGAAATACCAGCTACTAGGTTATTTACTTGTTCTGGATTGTCTCCGCAAGTCTGCCGGAAGTTAAGTTTGGGCCAAATTAATGCACATGCGCAGTACCGTTTGTTTATGTTGTCACTGCTGAAAGCGTCTATAGAAGGTAGGGCCCGAAAGTGACTCAAGCCCAAGTCCTGCCCTGTTAACAGATATCTTAAATGATAATACAAACTATCCAAAATGTAATTACGACTAGTTAGAAAGACGTTGTTGATATCTACAATGTTAATTCCATTACGTGGATCTGGCAACACGGATGCTGCACTCGCGCTCTCATTCACAACGTGCTGTTCACTGCGCAAGCTTCTCACAGCAACATGAATTGGAAACACTCATGTGAGGTGGTTTAAACATGCCTAATTAATCATTCAAAGAGCATGAAATTTTATTTTTGAATGTAAAAAAATGACAGAGGTCCAAACCTCGGTGACCTCACATCTGTGTTAAATAGGAATCCATTGTAATAAAGTTATTCTCATTCTCGGCACAGTATGCAATAGGCAATTGCTCTTCCTGCTTCTCCTTCTCTCTTCTTCTCTCAGTCTCTTTATCTTTACCTGTAAATCTCCCCTTCCCGAAGCTGAGCTTTGATTGATAGTCTTTGCAATCTGATTATTTATGTCGGTCGTTTAAAACTTCTATCGTAAAACAGCTGTTTAGTTTAGCCACTTGCATCTTATTATGTTGGGAAGCATCGCGTTGGGATTCGTGGTGCGTGGCTCGCGCTTCTGTGAAAATAAATCCTGCTTTGATCGGTTATCTCAAACATTTTGCCATTGCCGACGAGCGGCGTTTGAGTGCTGATGATGAGGTTGGTTCTCGTTGCGTTATGGTGGTGGGTACGGCCCTGACTCGTAAGCGCTACTAGCTATTGTCCATGTTTCGTATCTCTTATTTTTTTTTGTTCGCACATCTCTAGCAACTGACTTTTTTTGTGGGGCTGCGAGAAAATAATAATACAAATAGTGGGGCTGCGCTGTGACTGGAGCCTATTTAACACATTCACCCAGTGCCGTGACAACGCCGGCCCTCCTAGCCAATAAAACAGACCGGCCCACGGGGAATTCTCCCGGTGCTCCCGATTAGCCAATGCGGGCCTGTTATAACACATTTTATGTGTCCTTTTTTAGTCATAAAATTAATTTCCTCACCACGGCCAAACCGTTCGAGATATTAAAAAATCCGTCCGGAATTGAGCATCCTCAATGTCTTGACTTCATGCACACCGAGTTTGGTGGTGATTGGTAAACACATGCGTTGTAATTTGATGCATTTCTCCTTGGAGATTTATTCAAACAACCCATAATTCCCGACTTCCATTTGAATTGTCGTAAAACTTAGAGCACGAAAGTTGTGAGTTTCATATTATTACATGCAAGTGTGTTTGATTTATGGACCAAATTTTCAGATCAAGTTTATGGACCAAGTTAATTTAATTAATAAACTAATTATATAAAACTATTGTCAATGCACTACAATTAAATTGGTTATATTATGCCTTTACTTATAAAAAATTAAAATAAAAACTTATTTAAAACATACCAGGCTTAAGAAATGTATTTTCTTTTTCTGCAGGCCAGACACACAGCAGTGAAATGGTTAAGCACACTGAATATGGGTTGGAGCTCTTAATTTGAACTCTCAAAGTGCACCAGATTGATTAATTTAACGTTAAAAAGCACAAAATTTTCTTACGGGGGACCATGCCCCCGAACCCCCCTAGAGGGACAGAGGTGAACTGACCAATACTATATAAACATCTTGTGAGAAAGACTGCTATTGCCAATGCAATTGGAGAATTGTATTTTAAACTTAGTAGTTATTTCATCTCACTCATTAAATGGCGTTGGTGGTTTTAATAGGAGTTGTTGGTATACATATTAAAGGGCGTTTATGTTTATATGCAGTGGGCCAGTCTGGGCCAAAATGCCCGGGCCGATTTTTTTGTCCCAGTCCAGCCCTGCTATACACACTTATCTAAAGGGTAGATGTAGGAAAAAATTGGAGCATAGAATCTGGAGCATTATATGAAGTATGAAGTAGTAGAGCCTTAAGTCTTACATGTGCAGGGATTTTTGGGCTTTGGCGGTCTCCTCCTTGGAGTTGTAACGAACGACAGCATTGCCCTGTGTCAGGTTCAGATGGAAGGTAATGAGAGGGCCGTGCTGCATGCACAGAGTCCGTAGGGTGGAGCCATCAATCTGATGCACACAAATAGTTACGTTATTACATTTGGTGTTATTAACATTCACAAGTGCATTTTAAATGGCCTGTCAGACAGAATGTGTTCTTGCATTTAAAAACATAAATTAAATGTGCAGCACAGAATGCATTTTTTTGTGCTTTTATAAAGAATTTCTTAGCAAAAATAAGCACAACGCCTGGAATATGCTACACAACTTTTAAAATATGATCAGGTCATACACTACCCAGATAGCAGACTGACATTGAATCAACGTGGAAATATGACATCGAAACAACGTTGATCTGACATTGTTTTGCTCATCGAATTAACGTTGAACCAACGTCAGACGCGTCATTCTTTCAAAACTAACGGAAAATCAACTTGAAATCAACGCGTTGTTTCAACGTTATGAAAGCAAACCAATTTTCGATTTTCATTTAGCTTTGAAGAATGCCGCGTCTGACGTTGGTTCAACGTTAATTCGATGAGCAAAATCAACGTTGTTTCAATGTCATGAGAGACGTCGTTTCCATGTTGATTCAATGTCAGTTTGCTGTCTGGGTAAGCAACTGAGGATTACACACTACCACAACAAACCGAACACAACAAACTTGCGGAGAAACCATGAGCCTTGTTGCAAGGAGGCGAATGACAAATAAAAACAATATGTGTTCTAAAATCAGCTCAAATAAGTTTGAAATTCTCAGGCTGGATGGATTCATAGTCGAAGCTGTTTTCATAGTCTCTGTCCATCATACAAAATGCGATTTTACAGAGTTGAATTTGGTCAACTCTGACTTCCCAATATCAGCAGACTGGTTCTGATCTCCAGACTGCAATTTTGGGCCAAAACTGACAAAACTCATGTAGTGTATTACAGACGGCTTTAATAAAAGAAATAACCAAAGAGCAGATTTGGAAAAGTGTCCTGACCAGAGCCAAGCAGCTCTTTTTACATACTAAGACAAATGACAACTGTAAACACAAGCTGCCTGCCCACAGCTACTTCTAATTAACCCAATGTTTCGATACTCACATTGAAGCATGTCAAAGCTTCAGTTAACTTAAAAAAAAATATATCTTAAAATGTGGTACATACGTGAGAGATGATAAAAACAATAGCTAGACATATTGCGGATAGTGCATCTTTACATAGAAGTATTATAAACTAGTGCAGTGCAACATGAAGATTAAAATAAACATAAAATAGTATAAACAATACATTTAGATATGTATAATGGGAGTGTTTTTTTTTTTAAATGTTAATACTAAATTTTTTTTTTTAAATCAGCAAATAAATCAGAAAATTTGTTACAAAAAAGTGTCAGTTCTATAATTTCATGTAATATGATAAAAATTAGTATGATGTACTGTAAAAACTAGCATGATATCTGAATGCATCTACTAGTTTTTACAGTATTAAAAAAGTGTTTGATTTATGCACCTGAGGAGTGAGGTTTCTGAGCACCAACCAGCTGCTTCCTCTGTTGGGACTGTCAGTGCTCCAAGTTCCCCCTTCTATATAAAAAAGAAAAGATTAGTCAGGAAAACACGCTGCAGCTGAGCATATTTTCCACTAAATTCTTGATATCTGCCCATTTGCAACTCTAAACACACAACGTCATACAGAGGTGGGTGACTGTTCAGAAACCACTACAAAAGTACCTCATAAGTAACTGATTTTTCTTCTTTGTCCCACACTAGTGTACTGAGGATTTACCTGAGGAGTAAGAGCTGGTACAACCTTGGCTGAGGCCAAGGGAGTTTCCTCCCCAGGTGGAGGAGGTTCTGGTGTTCTGGGATTCAGGCCTGGTGTTTGTCAGGCCTGGAGGGGGGCGAGAGGGAGCACTGGTGTTACGTGTCCCTGGGGAAACCTTCCATAACTCATGAGATAAAGACGCTGGTGTGTGGGAGATGGATCCAGGGGACCAGGTAGACTTCATTTCCAAGAGTTTTCCTGGAAAATTACATTTAACATGTAATTTATTACTGTGATGGCAAAGCTCAAATTTTAGCAGTTCTTTGATCCTTCAGACGTCAGCACAACTGTTTTAACATTGATAATAAGAATTGGTTCTTGAACACCAAATATTATCACATATTAGAAAGATTGATCAAATGATCATGTGACACTGAATACTGAGTAATGGTTGCTGAAAATTCAGCTTTGCCATCATAGGATAAAATAACATTTTAAATATTCGAATTTTTATTTGCACTATTATTTTAAAATAGTACAGTTTCCTATATTTTTGATTACATACAAATGCAGTCCTGGTGAGCAAAAGACAGTTATTTAGTGTCTCTGGCCATTAAGATTTAAAACAGTAAAAGTATAATAGAACAAGGGAGAATGTGGTCAAATGTTAGGAGAACACTTTGTGAGGGACCTCTCCGGGTGTAAGACGGGGTTCAAAAAAGGTAAACAGGACTAGGATATGGGGGTGTGCTGTTTAGGGTTTAGGGCTGTACCTGGGTAGTCAGCATCTCTCTCGTTCTGAGAGGACGGACCAAATGAATTATATAGGGGCTGACTGACCACTCACTTGAGGATGACAGAGTCACACTCTGAGATGGGGACAAGGCTATTATGGGCATTTGTCCCCAATGGACGGCAAAAGGGGGCAGAAACAGTGAAATTCATTTACTATGTAATGCTCCTTAATATATACAGAATTTACTTTTTAACTTTAATTAAAAAGCAAAAGAGTTCAACATTGACTAACCATTTAACATTCTCTGTCATATCTTGAGTCATGCTATCAATCATCCCTCACCTCCAGTCCTGTCACGTAACAGGTAGCGATTCACATCTTGTATGTTGGTGTTGATGGTGGGGCCATTTGGAACACTTCCTGGGGTCATGTTGGGGTCATCCTCAGGGTCAATGTTCTGCAGCCCTTTCCATGGCACTCCAGGGCAGAATTCTGAGAGAAAGCAAGGGCAAATTCGGTTTCACTGAATCTGGTAAATACAGTCCGACTGCATATTGATAATAATTACAATATTCTATAACAATTTACTCAAGACTCAGTGCCTATAATCTCTGTGATCAATAGCCATAACATTGATTTTAAATTATAATATGCCACTGAAGCTTACCTGGAGGCCAGTTGATATTGGAACCACTAGAGATTTTCTCATTGGGACTTTTGCCCTGTGACCAGCTATCAGGAGACACCAAGGTGCAGGTGGGGGATTCAGATCTTGACATCAGATTGTATGGGCTGAAAGAATCTCCCATGGCGCTCTTTCCGACAGGCATATGGGACTGAGTAGCAGAGATTAGACCTGAAACAAAAGAACAGCCTCTATAATCACAAAAAGTTCTAACCAAAACCTCAAGTAATAAAATATTCAGAGACTAAGCAACCCATACTCAGATATGTACTTTAATGGGCAATATTTGAACTGCTATTTTGCCTCTCTAAACATCTTCAATCTTCAAAAGACACGATCTGAATATATACGATTCTAGATTACAGGCTTGAGCTTTTGTCCTCGGCTGAACTCACTCCAGTAAACTCTTGCGGTTTGGCTGGACTTACAGTTCAGGCAAGTTTTACTGAGAATCAATGCCAAGGAAGGGTAATATTTTAAAAGGCCCTGCTGACTCAGAGCAAAAATAACTCTGGAATGTCTGCAAGCACTTAACTTGATGGGCAGTTTGGTCTGTCCTTTTGAAATGCGCAAATCTTAGGGACAGTAGTGTGACTCAGTGTCTGGCGTTTGATGTTTGATTAAAGATATTGCTGTGTTTTCATTGGATGGAATGTTGTTTGTGGAACCAAATGTCTTTAAAAGGATTTTAGACCTAGAGGTTAGCAAATGATTGTCTTGACATTTTAGATTAGATTGAAAAACGAACAAAATCAAGCCCATAATATGTTTGGAGTAGTGAAACACCTAATACCATTTTTATTGAGGTTTGCCTCCATGTGCTGAGCACTAGCAGTCATGGAATCTATGGAGTTTGAATGAGTCCATTGTGAGAGTCGGGATTGAGGCTGAGGAGGGTCTTTAAGAGATAGACCTCCCCCCTCCATACCGTTTACATTCATGTTCGGGGTAAAACCAGCTACAGGGGGTGACAGAGAGACAACAGATTAATGCACTTTTTTTCCCACACACAAGCACATACAAACACAAACACACACAAAGAAAAAAATAGATCCAAATAATAATAATACATTTTATGAATACAAAAATAAAATAAAATGAAAAAAAAAAGAGAGAATAAAAAACAATTACAAACAATGCTGTTATAAACGACAAAGCACTATCAACTATCAGAAGCTAATATTCAAAGAGTTTACAATTTAAATTTTAGGAGTCTTTGTTAAAGTGCAATTACACAATAATTTACTAAGAAATATGAATTAACATATCCTTTCTATAGGTTTGGTTCAGTGTTAGTTGTTTGTAATTATGCATAATTTATTGTTATTACTTTACTAGATATATGTAACATGTATAACAGGGACACTGTAAAATAGGGTTAAAAACACACAGCAAGCATAAGCATGCAGACATCTGTCCATTTGTGGCTTGTTCTCTTACAGAGTGTATAAGGGCTGAAGGAGTTTGGAGAAGACTGCTGATCTTTGGTCTGCAGGTCTGACACAGAGAGGCCTGAATTCTGAGGGTGACCAATGAAGGTGTCCAGGCTTGCCTTGCCAAGGTTTGGGTGCAGGCCGATGTGAGAGGAAGGAGGAGGCTGCTGCTGTTTCATAAGCAGAGTCTGGGCAAGCTGACGTTGGTGCTGCTGGATCTGCTGCTGCATGTTTGTGATTGTACGTGCAACCTGCGCGAGAGAACGAAAGAGATAATCATTTCCACTGTATATTAAAATTAATAAATACTTGTCATGGTAATCAAAAGATAAACACTAACTAATATTTCAGGACTATAATCATGGTAACTGTAAAAAATATCCCCTATTTTTTTTTAGCAAAATTGTGTGATTGTGTCATACTTGCTGCTCTTGTTGTTTGATGGGACCAGAGACATTACGCTGAGCCTGCATCATTTGCTGCTGAATCTGCAAACGCTGATATGCCTGACAAAGAGAGAAAAAGACAAAAGGTGAGAAAGAGGAACATACAGAGAAATAGAGAAAAAAAGAAAAAGAAAGAAATGGTGTACAGAAGGCAGATGTGGTTATTATTTAGACAGAAAGCAGAATAATCTCACTCCCTGCAGACAAGCCAGTGGGTAGACGAGAAATAGCTGGTATTCATTGGAAACAGCAGAGCAAGAGAGTGAACTGTGTGACTCACCACCTGCAGTTGTTGTAGTTGGTACAGCAGGGTCATTTGTTGAGGATTTATTGGTGAGGTTAAAAGTGCAGGATTCAGTCCAATGTTTTTTGCTGCAAACTGTAAGAGCTGTGCTTGAACCTTTCAAAAAAATACAAATAAACAAAAACACACATTTGAAATTAAACTAAAATATATCATCATCATAATATAATAATGAAAGAAACAGATGTTTGCACAACCTGACGGTAACAGTACAATCTTGTACGTTTCAGTGGAAGGAAATCGGACCTTTTGGTCAATGTCACAAATTTGCTTTTATTAGAGACCGCCAAAATCTTAAATATTGCTAATTCACTTTATATCAGTAATACCTCCAAGACTACCCAATAGAGTGACATTCAATTTAAAAATTGCCTTGTACCATGAACATTTAAAATGCATAATAGAAATTTAAAAAATAATAATATTTTGCATAATAATATTAATGATAATAAATAGATATGTAGGCCAGGGTCGGAAATTAACGGGGTTTGGGCAAAAATGCTAATCCTAACTCTAACCCTAAAATCCAAAATTAATAAAAATGCCAAAATTCAAGACATGGAGACCAAAAATGCCCCACAAATTATGTCCGCAAAGGAAAACTTGGTCAACATCTGTTTGTTCCTGTCATATCAATTTTATTGCCACAAAATGTTATTGTCAAGGCAACTAACCAACAAACACATGAAACTGATAAATGTTGCAAACACCTGGCAAACTAAACTGTTTGCATTTAAGGTGAACTAGACTGTAATACAAACAGGTATGCAACTGCTGCATTACTACAGGTATTTTTAAAAATGCAAGACAAAAAAAAAGGTGTGCAGTCCCTTCATCCACTAGGGAAATAGTAAAGCTGTTGAACTGAAATAAAAAACATGTAGTCTTACATTAAAATAAATAGTAACATTGCAATTAAATAAATAAAACATGGACTCTTTAGGTAAACAAAATGTGCTACAGTTTGCTGGAATAAGCTGGAAGCGTTAATAAGTTCCTACATCAATCAGGAAATGGATGGTTGGGAGTTCCACGCTGCCTCAGCAGAGTGGGACTTTATAGTAAAGGAATATTGCAGCTGCCAGTCTCTGCTTTAACCGAGGAGTTTAAGTGTGCCAAGGTCAGGCTGGAAAAGACACACGACAAATGTGTAAGGGAGGCAGCCCTTATGTTAAAAACTTGTAGGAAGTGGTCAGCAAATAAATCTGTAGTAGAGGCAAAGGCTGCCCTTCACAGCATGGAAGAGGGGGTTTTGGGCTTAGTTTAGCTCCTTCTAAATGGCACAAGGAAGGTCCAGCTCAAAGGAGGAAGCTGGTAGTCAACGAGGAGCGAAAGCAGGAGGAGAGGATGAGGTGTATAAAGGCCATTTCCCAGGCCAAGCAGGGAGAGTGGATGAGATGGGAGAGTGTGGAACAACGCAAGTTGGGCTGGCAAGACCTTTGGTCAATGGAAGAGAGTAGGATCAGTTTCCTTATAAGGTCAACATATGATGTCCTCCCATCACCGCAGAACCTAAACCTCTGGGTAGGAGAGGATCCCTCTTGTCATTTGTGTTCATCATCTGCCACATTAAGGCACATTTTGACAGGATGTAAGGTGGCTCTTAGCCAGGGTCGGTTTACTTGGTGCCATGACCAAGTACTGCGATGTTTGGCTTTAGCTTTGGAAGGCAAGCGTAGTATGACCAATAAGTTGCCGCCTGCAAAACATTACACACATAAGACAATATTCCTCCGCCCAGGCGAGCAACCAACAAGAAAAGGTGTTAACACCAATTCTCACCCATGACAACTGGAAGCGGCGGGGGACTGGAAGATGCTGGCTGATCTTGATCAACGGCTTATTATTCCACCTGAGATTGCTACCACTAACTTAAGACCAGATATTGTTTGGTGGTCTGTATCAGCACGCATTGTTCAGCTGATAGAGCTAACAGTGCCTTCCTCTCATATGCGGTCGATGAAGCATATGAGAGGAAGAAATTGCGGTATGCTCATCTGGCCACTGAAGCAGAACAGCGAGGATGGAGAGTCCAGGTTTATCCAGTGGAAGTGGGTTGTCAAGGTTTTGTGACACACTCTACAACCCGGTTCCTCAGAGACGTCAGATTCAGTGGCCAAGAGTTGCGTCGCACAGTAAAGAACTTATCTGAAGCAGCAGAAAGGAGCAGCAACTGGCTGTGGTTGAGACGGAAAGATTCTAGCTGGCTATGTACAGGCCACGCTACGGTTTCGTAGAAATCTTGAAGAGTCTGTTTGCATAGGTTGCATTGTAAATACAGTCATTACGTTCCTGTGTATACTGTTTGAATGACGGTGGTTGGCCAGATATTGTGTTTTGCGGTAGGTGGTATGCCATACGGAACCGTTTGCCACTGAAACTGCATTATAACGCAGCAGTGGGGTTCGACAGCCTTAGTCAAACGGGTTGGCGCGTATGGTTGGGTTTTGCGAGATTGTGGTTAGGTCTCAGCAGCAGGAGGAATGTAGAGGTCAGTAAGCTGGGCTGAGTTGAGTGGGGGACAGAGGGGGGTGACTCTGGGACACCTCTTGAGGTGTCGTGGGCTAGTCGACGAAAACACTGAGGACGGAAGTTTGCCACTTGAAGACCCTAGAGATGTCCCCTACTCGGCTCAATCCAGATGGTTGTCGTGTTGGTCCACATGGGAGACCACACTGTAGTTGCAGTCGTCGTGTGTGCTGACGTGGCAAGTACACTGCAGCCGTTAACGCCGGACAAAAGAGTTGTGAAAACAGTGTGAATAAATGTCAGTATTTTTGCTCAGAAAGAGGAGCTGATCCAGATGTTCTGAGCTTCAGAAGTTAAAGCCTCTGCAACCACTCTGGCAAAGGTTTCCAGTCTCTCCTCTGAGGACAGGAATGGCAGGGTTTTAAACCAGGGGTCCATGGATGATGCTGTGTAGGGGGTGTTCTTCTCTGCTGCACTGGCATATCTCTTATTAAGATCTTGACTGATGCTGTGATCAGTGCTGTATCACTAATAGTGTCCAGAGTGGCATGCAACAACTCTGCAAGCAGCAGTGCTATGAGTGAGAGAGTAGGATTCTTTTCCTCAGACATCAAAGTGGTCACCACTTGCATTGAATTCAATGCATGGACAATTTCTTTAGCCTTCCCAATATCAGTCTCATTCAGTGTGAAGACATTTGTGCTAATCTTTCTTACTTCAGGAGACAACAGCGCGGCACAAATAGCAGGTTGTTGTTCAAGAAACCGCACTAGCATTTCATAAGCACTGTTCCATCTCGTGCTGACATCAGTCTTCAGTTTATGGGTTGGGGCGATGCGACGCCAGATTTAGTGTGTGCGCGAAACACTTCATGTGGAGGTGTCCAGCTAACTGAACGGTGACGGTCATATTAGAAGCATTGTCGGTGACAACCACCAGGTTTTTGTCTGAAATCCCCCGTTGACCCCCTGAAATCCCCCATTGTCGGTGACCACCAAGTTTTTGTCTGAAATGAGTTCACATTTTGCAGGAGGTGAGCAATGTTAGCCCCGGTGTGACTTTCATGTACTTTTCTAGTTTGGAGAATGTAAGACTGCAGTTGCCAGTCTTTTGTGAGATAATGAGCTGTAATAGTCACATAGGAATCGACTGTCCATGAGGTCCATGCATCACCAGTCATTGCAACACGTTCTGCTGTCTTTAAACTTTTCTGAACTTGAAGTTTTCCTTCTTTGGTACAGACATGGATACAGCAGTACCCAAGCTCTACAGTGTCTTAAGCAAGTGACAAAAGCCTTCATTTACCACAACGTTGTATGAGCGAAGGTCTTTGAACATGAAGAAGGCAATGGCTTGAGTCATTTTCTTTGCTTGCTCTGAATTGGGAGGTAGCTTTGTCAAGCTAAGTGTGTCCAGTGTTAGTTGATTTTTCGACAGAGCTGGTTTAGCATTTGCATCCTCCGCCAACGCTAACTCTGGATGGTGGCGTGTGAGATGAGCCCTCATGTTGGTGGTATTCCCAGAGTATTTTATTTTCATGGCTTCTGATCTTCCTGATAATGTTCAGGAGACCATTGATAAAGCTTGTGCTACTTCTACTAGACGGCTGTATTTGGAAGGCCTTTGAGTCGACTCGTGCAGTGAATCTAGTCAGCTGCCTGGTTGGTTCAGTGCTGTAATTAAGAATGAGTTAATTACAGGATAAGTTTGTGGCCAGAGAAGCTGCAACTAATTTAAGGGTTTATGTCGTGGCTATCACCGCCCATTTAGAGTCAGGCGAGGTCCCCCTTAGGCTGACACCATCTGGTGTCTTCGTTTTTGCGTGGAGTTAGACGCTTGAAGCCTGCACATCCTGTTAGTGTCCCCACCTGGGATTTCTCAGTTGTTTTGGAGGGGTTATTGGAACAGCCTTTCGAACCTTTAGAGTCAGCTCCTGATCGGATTCTGAAGCTCAAAGTGGTGCTCTTGTTAGCATATCGGCCGTTTCACACCGCAAGCGGCAGCGGCGCATGAGCAGTGCGCATTTTTTCCGGTGTGCATGTCACACCGCGAGCAGCAGCAGCGCGTGAGCAGGAACGTCGGGTGAGCAGCACTGAAGCGGGGGTTTCGGAGGAGAGTCTATTTTTGCTGCGCTGCTGACGCTCAATTAAAGTGAAAGCACACTTTTGATGGACAAAATATTAAAAAAAGATTTCACACAAAAAAGTGCTCAAAATGCACAGAATAAGCATGTGTGGTGTCTTTTAAGAACTGGAGTATGTCAAAAAAGGAATTGAAGATTAAAAAAAAATATTGGTAGAAGATTTAACCATATAAACTTGTTTTAATCATTCCGTTTGGGTGAAAGTATGGTTATGATTATAAAAAATAGTGCACGCGGGCAGATGATGATGTACACCAGTACAGCAATAGATGATACGAGGCTGATCGTGGAGGGCAATAAGCACAAAGTGCTTTATGAGCCAAAAAAACATATCTTCTAAGGAAAAAGCGTGGGATGAAATTGCTTCTGCTATTTCTGCAGATTTTATTACAAATTGTATTACAAATATTCTACAAGTTAAATACAGGCATATAATGAATAAAAAACTGAAAAGTTGTCTGAGAACTCAATGTTTAAAGAATATTGTTTAAATTGTTCTTCTGTCGTTTTGGAGCTGCTGCTGTGACGCTGCACAAATGTTTCCAGTGTGAATACTCTTGCGCGATAATAAATGTGTCTGATAATAAAATAATATAAAATAACGAGGCATTAATTGTTTATTAATAAACTAGTATTGTTTTTTAAATCAGTTTCGGCTAAAAACAAATCTCCATCCCCAGATGCACCTTTAGAGAGAAATCTACATAATTAGCTAGGCTACATAATTACATAGTCAGAAGATATTGGCTTTCGATTCGAATTTGTTCGTTTTAAATTGGACATTATCCAACCTTAGAGGTTATTGTCACGGAATCTGGTGCAGGAGTGCAGGCAGACGAACAGGCTGAGATCAAAAAGTTCCAATACAGAGGTTTAATCTCACGAAACAGAATACAGGTACAGGCAGGAAGACGGGTAGAAACACTCATTGTCACACTGACATTCACATTGACCGACAAAACTGAATCAAACTGGACTGAACTAAATGCACAGAGGAATAAGGCTAATTGGGGTAAACACAGGTGAAAAAGATAATGACAGGACGAGGAACAGGTGGCTGATTGGGGAGTGAGTCCGGGAGAGGAACAAAAGGATCCGGGGAAGTGTGGTGCAGATGTCGGGACAAAACAGGTGAAGACGACAGACTGTGACATCACTCCCCCCTCCCGGTAGGCGTGGCCTCACGCCGTAACATCAATGGGGAGGGGGGGTGGGCGCCCTGGAGGCTGTGGAGGGCGTGGTCAGGAGGAGGAAGCCCCCCCAGGGCGGAGCAGGCTGAGGGCGTGGCCAGGGCGGAGCAGACTGAGGGTGTGGCCAGGGCGGAGCAGGCTGAGGGCGTGGCCAGGGCGGAGCAGTCTGAGGGCGTGGCCAGGGCGGAGCAGGCTGAGGGCGTGGCCAGGGCGGAGCAGGCTGAGGGCGTGGCCAGGGCGGAGCAGGCTGAGGGCGTGGCCAGGGCGGAGCAGGCTGAGAGCGAGACCAGGGCGGAGCAGGATGAGGGCGAGACCAGGGCGGAGCAGGCTGAGGGCGAGGCCAGGGCGGAGCAGGCTGAGGGCGAGACCAGGGCGGAGCAGATGGAGGGAGGACCCCTGGTGGAGCCGAAGGAAGCGGGGCTGACAACACCAGGGGGCCGACTGACAGGGGCGGAGCAGATGGGAGAGGAGACCAGGGTGAAGCCGGGGGACTGACGACATGAGGTGCTGATAAGGAACCGTGGGAACATGGGGACCCCGCAGGCTCCGGTGACTGAAGTGACGACAGGGGTACAGAGGGACACGGTGAGGCCAGAGGGAGTGAGGGCTGATGGGTGACCGGAGGGAGTGAAGAATCCAACTGAACCGGGGGGGGTGAAATGACGGGGCAAAGCAAATAAATGAAAGTCCAGAGGTGAAGGACGGGTGATGAGGGACCGAAGGGAATCCAGAGGGGCGAGGGAGCCTGGACGAGCTGGTGGACTGAGGGGCCATGGAGGAGCTGAGGGAGGTAGCAGCCACGGGGGAGCCAATGGGACCGGGGGCCGAGGAAGTGTCCATGTGGAGGAGGTGGGAGGCGAAAACTGGGGATCCCATGACCAGGCTGGGTCAGGGGAGCTGGCAGACGGAAGGGCTGACGGCTGCGTGACGGGAGGAGGTGGGAGAGGGAGGCTGGGTGGGATCCTGGTCTCGGGCTCTGGCTGGACGGTCTCGGGCTCTGGCTGGACGGTCTCGGGCTCTGGCTGGACGGTCTCGGGCTCTGGCTGGACGGTCTCTGGCACTGGCTGGACGGTCTCTGGCGCTGGCTGGATGGTCTCTGGCGCTGGCTGGACGGTCTCTGGCGCTGGCTGGACGGTCTCGGGCTCTGGCTGGACGGTCTCAGGCTCTGGCTGGACGGTCTCTGGCGCTGGCTGGACGGTCTCTGGCGCTGGCTGGACGGTCTTTGGCGCTGGCTGGACGGTCTCTGGCGCTGGCTGGATGGTCGCTGGCGCTGGCTGGACGGTCTCTGGCGCTGGCTGGACGGTCTCTGGCGCAGGCTGGACGGTCTCTGGCGCGGGCTGGACGGTCTCTGGTGCGGGCTGGACGGGGCTGGACGGGACCAGCGAAGAAGAGAGCTCGGGCTCGGAGAGGCTGGACGGAGCCAGCGGAGAGGAGAGCTCGAGCTTTGGAGTGGTGCTGGTGACTGCCTCCACGGTGAATGGAGATTCACAGCACACCAGCACCCACTCCACACAGGCGGCCAAATTCTCTTCGGGACCGCTCCCTGGGAGGCGTGCCCGGGACCGCTCGCTGAGGCTGGCGATGTAGAATACACACAGCGAGCGGTCAGAATAGTGGGTGAGGCACGCCAACTCCAGAAAATCCCTGGTGTGGGACTCCAGGGAGCGGTCTTCCTGTTCCAGGCAGAGGAGGGCTACCGCTGGAAGGTCCATTCTTTTTTTTTGGGTCGGTCAATCTGTCACGGAATCTAGTGCAGGAGTGCAGGCAGACGAACAGGCTGAGATCAAAAAGTTCCAATACAGAGGTTTAATCTCACAAAACAGGATACAGGTACAGGCAGGAAGACGGGTAGAAACACTCATTGTCACACTGACATTCACATTGACCAACAAAACTGAATCAAACTGGACTGAACTAAATACACAGAGGAATAAGGCTAATTGGGGTGAACACAGGTGAAAAAGATAATGACAGGACGAGGAACAGGTGGCTGATTGGGGAGTGAGTCCGGGAGAGGAACAAAAGGATCCGGGGAAGTGTGGTGCAGATGACGGGACAAAACAGGTGAAGACGACAGACTGTGACAGTTATATCCTTTGTAGACTAAAGCTTTAAATGTCCAATTTAAAACTAACAAATTCGAACGCTGTGGCTTTTTCAGTTCTTGCGCTCCAGTTCACGGAGAACATGAAGCGCGCCTGATTGTTAAAGCACAATGTTTTCTTGTTATTGTGAGTTTACGCAAACAAATGTATTTGCGAATAATGTATTATTATTTTCTGTATCACCAGAAATGAAAGAGTATTTTAAGTTGTTTCCACTGAAAGAACTGCAATGAAACTGCAAGTGTTCACATGGGCGTCTAGCAGCCATCATTGCGTGCTCCACACTAAAGGCGGGCATACACTGTGCGATTTTCGTCCGATTTTGAGCCGAATTCTGACTCGTGCGACTCATTTTCGTGTCGGACCGATTTTCAGCTTTGTCGTGCGTCGTTTCGTGCAGTGTTCGTGCAGTGTACAGGGAGAAACGAGAGGCAATTAACCTCTCACGATCGACAATCGGATGGTCGGATGAATTTCTGGCATGTCAGAAATTTTGGTCGCTCCTCGTGACTATATCGCACAGTTGAAGCAAAGCTACGAACCGATTGCCCTAAACTCAGTGTTTTTTCCCTCACTGCACCTGCGCGAAAACAGAAGTTTAACCATTTCATGTGCAGCAAAAATAAAATTAAAATAAAAACGAGCTACAAATTACTGTTGCTTACCTCCAGTTCGTGTTGCAAAATGGATAATATTACCCACCGTCTTCCAGCCACCTGATATGTAACACCTCTTTTATTATTTTGTCAAACAATGTTTTTGAAATAAACCTGTTTTTAATTTTCATTGATGATTAATAATGGCAATGTTCGGACATATTATAGACTGTTAATAGTTATTTTATATATAATTCATTGTAATCGACCTAAATGTTTTAGACAATTTTTAATGAGGAGTAAGATTAATATTTTATTATCCTCACAGCACGTTGGTTATGTGCTGTGAAAATATTGCGTGGTAAATTAATTATAATAGCGGATCAATTTAATAGTAAAATTAGCCTATAGGCCTCCCCTAATAATGATAATATAATTATAATAATAATTAAATGCATAAATTGAAAATACTAAATCATCTTGATACTGATAGCAGATGCTTGTTTTGACAATATATCTGGATACATACACGTAAATAGGCGCAATCCAGGGGGTTATCGCAGATATTACACGTATAGTGTGAGCAGTGAAATCGCAGCTCGACGATCGGACCGTACAGTGTGAGCACATAAATCCTGAACTTTGGCTTTGCATCGCATGCGATTTACTCGTTCAGTGTGAGTAAGTACCTTGCTGAAATCGCACAGACATCGCACAGTGTATGCCCGCCTTAAGCACACACACTGGATATGCGTCAAAATATTGTGTTTATTTGTGCTTTGTTCCTTTTTTGGATAAAGGCGTCTTCTACATATGCAGCCTAATAAAATGTTACAATAATGATGATTATTATTATTATTATTATTATTTGTGGACACAAAGTTTTTGCGACATGGACGCGTTTCCAATGTGCATATTTTCAATTGGCAATTTTAGTTTGAAGGGTGATGGAAACACGCCTACTTTAACTGCTCTGTACTTACCACTGCGTTTTATTTCTATAAATTAATTTAGTTTAAAATGGGGTCCAACCAGTTATTAAAGGTGTTAAAAATTAACTCTGTATCTCGAGGTTGCGGCGCGCACACTATGGTTAACCGAGTATTAACCGATAAGGGCTTCGGTTAGCGGTTAATGAAAAACTTGAAAACGTGCAGCCCTAGATGAGAGGCACAATTTCTTTGGCTTATGAGGCGAGGAAGATCCCTTCACCTCTGGGTGTTCAATAAGGGTTTAGACAATCAGCACTGCCCTAGAGCATTTACCATTGCGCCATCGCTACACAGCGTCTCGTTCCCTATTCAGAGTTACACAGGTAACCAGAAATGTTTTCTTAGAACATCAGTAAGATAGCAAGTGATATTTACATTTTACACAACAGTTCAATAAACATGAAGGTAATATTAAGTGACATTTTAGACTTAATATTATAAATATTTTGTCATTAAAGTAAATCCATACAAAGTCACAGCAGGACAGTAGTACATCTCAGAGCCAGATGCAATTTCGAAAGAATCTGTAGAGTGAATGAAATAATGACCTGCTCACTGATCCTGAAGGAATTAGCCGTTTTGAACAAATTGGTTGAATTAATGATTCAATGACTCACTCAATGAGCAGCAATCAATACAAATTTGTATATTCTATATATATATATATATATATATATATATATTATATTTTAAAATTTTTTATTTATATTTAAAAAATGGAGTTCACTGGAATTTGAAATGACAAGTGTAATTTGTACCACCTGAGGGGAGAGAAGTTGAGGCACTTGAGCATGTAGAGTAGGCTGGGCGGAGCTAAGAGGTGGCACTGGTTGCTGAGGGGGCGGGGCCTGCTGCTGCATGACCCGAGTTTGTGCTGCTCCGTTAGTGCCGAACATTCCATTCTGCATCTAGGAAGGGAGGGTTGGGTAGCTCAACATTTTTTTGACTGCTCAAATTTTTATACAAAAAAAAAAAAAAATTGCTTTTAACATAGACCTGAACACAATGTCATATTGTCCAACCACTTTCAGATTCAAAATAAATAATTACAAATAAATAAATAAATAAATAAATACATTTTCAAAAAAAAAAAAAAAAAAAGTAAAATAAGTAAATATCATGCAAAAACATCACACCAAACAGCAAGGCATGATATCAGACAATGCAGATGTATAGACTAGGTTAAAGGCATGCATCTAAACTTAAAACTACTGTGTGTGATGAAGATATTTCAAAACACTCACCTGTCTGTTGTTCAAATTTTGCATGGACAGGCCAGAAGAGATGCCACCCAATCCATGGCTAGGGAGGCTGCTATTGGCCAATGGGTGCTTGAGACCAGGAGAAGGCATAAATGGTGAGGTTGAAGTATCATCTAACAGCCTGCCATCCTGAGAGACCAGAAAATATGTTGAAAAATGTACCCAGCAAAAATCTCTCACCACTTCAGTCCAGAAAAATGTATTGGAGTTTGTTCTCCAATTTATTCAATCAAAAAAAAACTTTAAAAAGTTTA
The DNA here is from genome assembly GCF_016745375.1 of Pimephales promelas. The sequence goes on from NW_024121421.1 coordinate 503,291, forward strand.
AGACAACGCTATACCTTGTCCAGGAAGGGGGCACGATCCAGTGAAGGGTCTTTTGAGAGATTTGTGGGTCGGCACACAATGGGCCTATTCATTCCATTACTGTACTCTGATATGCACATCCCCCGTTTGTCCAGTTCAGTTTTTTTCTCCAACAAAGCACCTAGGGAAAGGCAAGAACAAAATTAGTATTCCAGACCAAGACCATGACTTAACCCATGACAGCAGACAGACATGCAGTAACTTCAAAAGGAACTACATACTCATGGCCTGATCTAGATTCATATTGTTGCTCTTTAGGGCTTCTTCTGCAGGATCTTTCTGTACCAGGTAAAAAAAAACACACAAACTGTTATGATAAAAAAAGTGTATATTTGACATGTCTAGTTAATTATGGAATCAACATATCTTTTCAGAATAAAATGGTTTTAACATACTGGAAAACCCATGTCTGTAAGCTGCTTGATAAGTCTGGTCATGATCCAAACGTCAGCCTGCTGGTTGGAAACCTTGCCCTATAATGAACAAGCAGCACTCCATAAGGAAAAAACATACCACATAAAGCAAATAATATATACATACAGTATGAGTCAAAGACAAAAAAGGGGGTTTTCAACCATCAAACAGTATGGAACACAATGGAACACACTGGCACGGAGGAACTTTCAGAAAATATTTTTTTTTTTTTCAATTGATGACTGATAAAAATATTGACAGCCAATCAGAGTCCATTCCACAGTATGTTATGCTGTGATACTGTCATTCAGTGTAATGGATGATACTGTGGTGTAACAGAGAATTTGCATTACACCGAATGACAAAAAACATTACTTTTTCTGAATGATAAAACTTCTACTTCAGCTTATTGCAAGCTATCAACTGGAGACCTATATCTAACAGTAAGCTTGACCAGTAAAGTTAATCACAATTATTCACAACATTTACTTATTTTTTTCAAATTTCAATGATGTGTGTTTTTGTAACTTAGGTTACATTAAAAGGTTAAATTATAATAAATATTTAAGAGAAATAAACTCACTTTTTGTTAGAGCACCACATGGTCTTCAGGATGCCGTTTGATAATGTCACAGACTGTCTAATGACTACCATTTTTTTATGTGATTTCAGACCAGCTTATTTTCCACTTACACTAAATGACCTAACAAACTGCATATTTGAGACAAATAAGTCTCCTGGTTATTCCAATACTCGGACCATTAGGGTGAATAACAATTTTATATTTTGCAACATTATTACAGCCATATTTTGACATATAATTTTTATAAACATTATCTGAAACATTAAAAGTAGACACTTTACTTGCATTTAAGGGTTTATTTTATTTTTATTTTTTATGTATATAAAATCACTTTAGTAAATGTAATTTGATGTGGACATCAAAATGGTGAATAGCAATTATTAATAAAAAAAATATTATAATAAAAAATTATAAAAAAGTTTACATCACACAATAAATATGCGACATTGAGTATGCATTACAGGACAGTGTACTGATGGCTTTGAATGGCCTCAATTACCCTTTGTGGGCCCTTCTTGGATTGACCCCATGAGTTACAAGAGGAGTCTTGGGATGTGAGACCGTTCCACACGTCACCATCATCAGCATCCCACTGGCTGTTGTTCATGCCAGTCTCTTCCGTTCCAGATCCCCAGCCACCTTGCATAGGTTTGGGACCTGGAAAAACACAACTGGTCAAGAACCCTCATAATCAGTGCCATATAACACTATATATTTGTATCTATGCTTAGATACAGTATGTGGATGATTGACTAAATTATTAAATTTCATCTGTCCAAAACTAAAAACATGGTTACATGTTGCCCAGATACAGGGCTGGACTGGAACAAAAAATCGGCTCAGGCATTTTGGCCCAGACTGGCCCACTACATATGATCATAAACACAACCCAACTTTGCACACCCTTGAATATGTGTAAGTGAATAGGAGTTAAAAGGTTAAATAACTACTAAGTTGAACTATACTCCACAATCATCCTAAAACAAGCTATAAGCTGCATTAGGATTGCAATACCAATTTTTCCTACAGTATTATGTAAAATCTGTGGTGAGTGCACCTCTGTCCCTCTAAGGGGGTACGGGGTGTGCTCCCTTGTAAGAAAATGCTGTGCTTCTTAATGTTAAATTCATCAATCTGGTGAACTTTGAGAGTTCAAATTAAGAGCTCCAACCCATATGCAGTGTGCAAATTAAACAAAGAAAAACTCAAAACTCTGTTAGTTGTAAAAGCGCATTATAAATAAAATGTATTATTATTTACATTGCACTACTAACAACTAGTTATAATATTAATCCCATGGCAGTAATAGCCATATGTTGTAAAACAAATGCACTGAAAAATAAAAGCAACTTTCATAGGTAGTTTCGTTCTAATTTCTATGAAAGAGATTAGCACATGATCATTTATTTTGACGGAAATGGCATCGATCTTTTATTTTGGTGAAAAACATGGTTTAAATTTATTCATTTACCTGACGCTTTTATCCAAAGTGACTTACAATTGCTATGCATGTCAGAGGTCGCACACCTCTAGGAGCAACTAGGGGTTAAGTGTCTTTCTCAGGGACACATTGGTGTCTCACAGTGGATCCCGGATCTCTCACACCAAAGGCATGTGTCTTATCCACTGCGCCATCACCACCCCAAACTCGTCTCATTACAATTCTAATAAAACGCGTAATCATCAAATATGCTTAAATGGAAATAATACGTACAGAAGGTGGACAACCAAAATGACACTTACCACCGCGGCAAAAATAAACCAGCCGTATTTCAAAGTCGGTGGCGAAATGACCACCAGGTGGCGCAAAGGGACATTTAGCGAAAGCAAAACGTAATTATGTAAAAGTAGCCTACATTTTAAATAGAATATAGCTTTAACTAGAATATAAAGTTTAAGGCTATAGGAGAACATTTTATTAATCAAAAGTTAAAATAGGTTAAAATAGGCCTATCTCGCAGTCAGCGAAAATAAAGCGGGTGCTTTCAATGACGCTATTGAGGAATGCGAAGACTGAAGAGCGCTTCTCTCTCGCGTGCGCACACTGACTGCTGAACAACCGAACTTCTGGGCTTTTGTCAGTGAGAAAAGCCGTGGTTGAGTGGTAGAACTTTGGTACAATCATTTTGATGACACTGTTTCAAATCCCGCATAAACATGTATTAAAATTACCTTGCATTTCTATTTTACATTAAGGAACAAATCTCTTCCAACATATTGACTGAATTTACATCTACAAAAGCAGTTATGTTTAAAAAAAAAAAAGAAAATAAAACTTGATGGGATTCCATATTTAAAAAAAAAAAAAAGTTTCAGTGGCCTTAATATTGTTCGAAAAACGCGGCGGTGCTCACTTGAATTTATTTTTCTCATCACAGCTAGACAGTGGTGGAATGTAACGAAGTACAAATACTTCGTTACTTTACTTAAGTACATTTTTCACGTATCTTTACTTTACTTAAGTAGAATAAATAGTGCATACTTTTTACTTTTACTTCGTTACATTTTGCAGCAATTATTATACTTTCTACTCCACTACATTTCTACAACTTCTGTTACATTTTCATTACATTTCCTGATCAGTTTTTTCCCCTGCCAAAACGTAAACGTTGCACGTTTGTCTCACCAGTGACGTTTGGTTGCCATAGATACATCTAAATGCGTCTTGCACGCAGTGTGTTTATCGTGCAATTTATACGCGAAAATTTGTTTTTACATGCTTAGGAAACGCACCGTGTGTAATATACGTTTGGTTAGGATTATGGCAAGCCAAGAGGTTCAGAATTACACCATAAATTAATCGCGTTTACGGCCAAACATAGTTATTAACATATAGTAAGGATATGGCTTATTGCCTAATTGCAAGCTTGTTTCAGAAATGGTGACAACAATTTTTTTCCATCATTATTGAACATCATTATAGGAGTATTAGGTTGAATGAGTTAGAATTAAATGTTTTATTAATCATTAGAAAATAGTCATTAAGAGAATCAATTATTATGCAAGTACTTTTACTTTTAATACTTAAAGTACATTTAAAATCAGGTACTTTTTACTTAAGTATGGTTGTCATTGTGTTACTTCTCCTTTTACTAAAGTAAATATTTATCTGGTTATTTGTACTTTTACTTAAGTACTGAGATTCAGTACTTCCTCCACCACTGCAGCTAGAATAAAATCATCAGGTCTCAGAGGTCTCCTTTTTCATGTAAAGTATCCCAGGCCTACATTCACAATAGGCATAACGACAAGTTTTCTTGCTCATTAGAGCGAACGCATGGCTGAGTGGTAGAACATAGGCCTACGGTTCTACCATTACATAGACATGGGTTCGAAGCTTGATCAAACATGGATTACTGTAGTTGTATTTTATATTTAGGCTATTGATGCAGAAAGATTTTGTGACGAAGAGGCAGAGGCGGACGGATAAATCATTTGCAGTGATTTATTAACACAGGTAAGCCAACAAAGGTAAGCAGTCATAAACTCAAGGCCCGAGACAAGAAGGCCAGCAAACACTAACTCTGAACACTGGATAGGGCAATCCAAAGGCGTACATCAAACAGGCAAAGGTCAGGGGCAGGCAGCAGAGGTTCTAAAGCGAGTAACACAGTCCAAGTCAAAAATACCGGAGCAAATACGAGGAAACGAGCATGAGACAGAGTAACGGTAAAACAAGACTTCACAAATGAACAATGAACATAGCAGTCCAGATAAAGGGGAGCTGAAGGGCGCACAGGTGGGACTGATGAGATGATGGGCAATTAATCAGGGGATAATGAGCAGGGAATGAAGTCCTAATATGCAGGAGAGAGGGATCTGATGAAACCAGGAGGCATCGTTGAGCGTTCTGTGACAGATTTGTTCTAAAACTCTGTTACACCATTTAGGTTTTATTTGCTTATATTTATAAAATAAAATTACCATGTATTTCTATTTTACACTAAGGAAAAAATCTCTTCCAACAGATTGACTGAATTTACATCTTCAAAAGCAGTTATGTAAAAATTATAGAAAATAAAACTTAATTGGGTTCCATGTAGAATTAAAAAAAAACATCCCCCCTCCTTAGTAATCAATGCTATAATTAGCCTAAATAGACCATATCAAATATATATAGCCTATATATATATATTTATTTATTTTTACATATGCAACACGCATGTTTAAACAACAAATAAAATCAGAACCAACGCTTCTGCTCCTGTATTGAGAGATGTCAGTTTCAGTGGCCTTAATACATTGATTCACGGCTTTTTAAAATGTCACGAATTGTTTTGAGGTGGTTTTGAACGAAATATTGAAATATTGAGGTTTATAATTGAGTATTTTTTGACACACCACGCCCAGTGTAAGCCTATTCTAAAATCAGGTTTTATTCTGACATTAATTGTGTTCAACAAACGCGGCGGTGCTCACTTGAATCTATTTTTCTCACAACAGCTAAAATAAAATCATCTTTTAAAACTGTAAAAGGTGTAGACTACTTTTTCATGTAAAGTAGGCTTACACTCACAATAGGTTAACGACAAAACGTTTTCCATTTGAGCGAATACTCACTCCAGAAACATATGTTTGGGCATTTCTCCGTAAGTGAACACATGGCCGAGTGGTAGAATTTATGGTTAGAACATGATAATGACATGGGTTTGAAGCCCGATTAAACATGGGTTCGAAACCCGATTAAACATGGATAACTGTAGTTAAATTTTATATTTAGGTATTTATGCAGAAAGATTTGTCTAGTTCTAAAACTGTTACACCATTTAGTTTTTTTTTTTTTTTTGCTTGTATTTATGTAAGCAATAAGGTACGAGAGGCTGTGCTGTATTGTGAATAAGTAACGGCTGAAGGGCGTTGTCAGGCACGACGCGAAGCGGAGTGCCTGCAACCCCTTCAGCCGTTACTTATTCACGATACCGCACTTGCCTTGAGTACCTTATTGCTTTTATAAAACGGTTGCCACACAGTATTAAAATAAAAAAAACAATGTATTAGTGTAACTTTCATGTAGTTTAATCAATAAAAACATTCCTTCCGCTAGAAAAATATAGACTCTGACTGTGAACAACAACGTTCCAATGTGTAATATGCAGGAAAGCTCAAATAAAAACAACAAACCATTCTCAAACTTTGTCTCAATCTTCTTATTTTTTTTACAACACAACATTTGTGAAATTTCCTCACACAAATAGGCATAGCTTATCTCTCAGCAAACTAACAAATAAATAAATAAATAAATAAATAAATAATAATAATAAAAAAAAAAAAACACAAGGGCACATATTTTGATAGATAACAGTTAGGTCTTTAATCTAGTTGCTAAAATGCTGCCTAACAAGAGATACTTTATTTATTGTTGTTTATTTAAAGTTATTTGAACATCTCCGTTTATTGTGCACGCATTAATATTTGACTCTTTTCAATCGGCTCCACTGTGGTGATATTTAACCTCCTCTTTAGTTGGGGCTCAGCGCTGTCAGCGGTGTTTTCTGTTGCAGCAAGAATGTCACTCCAGTGCTTTCTTTGTTTTAAGTTTGGCCTCCAGTAGCTCTTTACTTTTACACTAAAATGTTTAAAGTAAATTTCGGTTTATACTAGGTGGCATGACGATGGATAAGTGGTTTGAGGAACAATTTGGAGAGACTTCTACAAATACGAACCATCATGCTGAAGTGCTGAAATGTAAATTTGATACATTCGAGAAGACTCGTAATGAAAAAAAAATACCGTGCAGCAAACCCAATGGGCAGTGAAATGCTTCCGTGACTGGTGTAGTGACAGGTGTGTTGGGATTAAGCGCATCGGACAGTTTTATGGTGGTGAAATCTTTAGAAGAAATCGGTGTGTGATGCCCCGTTTCATCACGACCCTCTCTTCTCATTGTCTTTACGACTCCAACGAAAACATTATTGGATGAGGTGAATTTGCTGTCTCTCATCAGACACCTGGGGTGCTTCTCATTTCTTATTTGTGCATCCTCGATTCCTTTCCTTGCTTCCTTTCCTTGCGTCTCAGCTCCACCCCCTGTAGGACGCGAGGGAAGGAAGCGAGGAAAGGAAAGGAGGACAGAGGAATCGAATAAAAGCTTTTTCTACATTGGAATACTTGATCACCCGAGTGTCACTCCACAGTGTCATCAGTAGCGCTAAAAGGATCTGCCCTTATGTTGTTGAAGTTTGGTTATTTAATAAATTCATAATAAATAATAATAAAGATACGCTATACTGTTAAAATATCTGAGATGTGTGGTTTATATAAACTGCAAAGGTAAAGTATAAATTAAAATTATTGTGACCAATGTGAAGGGGGAGGAGAATTGACACGTGCGTCACGTTTAGTCAATATAACAGTTCCGCGTAGGATGCACCTGTGTATCCTCGCTTATGACTCCTCAGGAAGCCTCCTCACTCCTCGATCCTCGACTCCTCACGGTGCAATTAGAGAATTGAGATGTCCTTCAAGATGGCTGAGCTCGATCGGTTTCCGGGTCATAGGAGGGAGGACGGAGGAGCGAGGAGACGAGGAGGGATATTGAGAAGCACCCCAGGACAAACTCGTGGATCATTCAGGAATCTGTTCAGACCCGCACGTAACACTACAGCTACTGATCCCATATTTTTCTTCTGTGGAGCTTCTGACAGTTCCGTTGAAGTCACGGATATTAAAGTGCGTTGAGTTCCGTCTTGGTGATTTGTTTAAAATCTATGCTGCAACCCTTTTCACTACACCAGTCACCGAAGCATTTCACTGCCCATTGGGTTTGCTGCACGGTATTTTTTTCATTACGAGTCTTCTCGAATGTGTCAATGTTACATTTCAGCACTTCAACATGACGTTTCGTATTTGTAGAAGTCTCTCCAAATTGTTCCTCAAACCACTTATCCATCGTCATGCCACCTAGTAAATCGAAATTTACTTTAAACATTTTAGCCTTTTTAATTCTTATGTTTAGCCTATGTTGATATGTGTGGTTGCTAAGGGCGTTGCTAAGGGCGCAGTGATAAATAGAACCGTTGGGTGAAGCGGTCATAGCCGTGTTTTATCGTGAATAAAGCACATCTCTTGACCAATCAGAATCAAGGATTGGAACTAACCGTTTAATATATATGTATATATATATATATATATATATATATACACACTGATGTATATATGTGTTGAATGTCTCGATCTTTCAGAAATGTTGCAAACTCCACTGACTTGAACTGACATCCATTGTCAGATACAATGTAATGAGGATTTCCAAATCTGCTGAAGACTGATGTCAAGAAGTTGATAACGTTTTTACTTGTGATTGAAGAAGTGAATGCTATCTGGCCACTTACTATGATAGTCAATCAATGTCATAATGTACCGTCAATCCCAAGTAGCAGTTTCAAATGGGCCAACAATGTCAACAGCCACTTTTTCCCATGGCATAGATGGAAAAGGTACAGGTTGTAAAGGTGCAGCACGAACAGTTGTAACCTTATCAGAAGACAAGCAAACCTCACAATTCTTGATTTGTTCATTAACCAAGCAGTCAATGCCAGGCCACCAGTAAAGTTCACGAATACGCTGTTTCGTCCGCACTATTCCTTGATATCCTGCATGAGCCAGATTCACCAAAACACATCGCAATGCAACAGGAACAACAAGACGTGACCCTCTGAACACATAATAGTCCTTTTGCACAGTAAGTTCATGACGTATTTGAAAATATGGACGTAGATTGGCCACATCCACAGCGGCTGATGAAGAAGGCCATCCACGAACTATCTGAGCACGTAATGCAGTCATTTCTGAGCACGATGCAGAAGCACAAGCAAATTCAGTTGGAGACACAGCAGACATTTCAGACGACAACAATGCAACAAACTCTGGTTAAGTGTCAGAGAAATCGTCATCAGAAGCAGACAAGGGTAGGCGTGAAAGATAATCAGCAACCTGATTTTGAGAGCCAGGATGATAATTCACCTCATAATTAAAACACAGGAGTCGCTCTGCCCAACGGGCGATTCTCATCCCAGCGCGATCTGTGCCTTTAGAGGAGAGGAGCACTGTCAAGGCCTGATGATCCGACCGTACGTAAAAGGAATTTCCGACCCCAGAGGTAAGTTCTCCATTTTTCAACAGCCCAGACACATGCTAAAGCTTCCCTTTCAATCGTTGAATATTTACGTTCAGCAATCGACAATGTTCTTGAAGCAAATGCAACAATGCGCTCTGTGTTGTTTTCATGAATTTGAGAATATACAGCACCTAGTCCATAATCTGATGCATCTTTCGAAACGACAGTGGGCAAGTTAGGGTCAAACAATGCTAAAGCAGGGCTTTGGAGTAACAATTCCTTTACAGAACTGAAACTCTTCTGAGCCTCATCTGACCATCTGAACTCAGATCCTTGTCTGATACAAGCACGCAATGGCTCTACTACTGTAGCGAAATTTGGAATAAATTTATTGTACCATGACAACAATCCAAGAAGGGAACGGAGCTGATGTGTATCTTTAGGAACAGGAGCATGAAGCATTGCACTAAGATGATCCTCATCTGGGTGAATACCCTGTGCAGATACAGTATGACCAAGAAAACGCAGACTGCTTTTATTAAAGTGACATTTTGAATCATTCAACTGTAGGCCTGCATCTTGTATGCGCTGAATAACCACTTTGAGCATGCGGTCGGTCATGTTCACTTTTTATGTGTCCCCAGACAATGACATCATCCAAATAATTGGCTACATTTGGCAATCCTTGTAGTACACTAGCTAGTAGTTTCTGAAACGCAGATGGAGCCGAAGCAAGGCCAAAAGGTACTCGACAGAATGCAGTCAGATCACGACTTTCTTCATGCAACAAAAACTGGAAGTAAGCGTTCTCTAAATCAATTGTAGAAAAAACAGTTGCTCCACGCAGCATAGACATCATCTCATCAATATGGGGCAAAGGATAACTGTCCGCAACAACAGCTTTATTTGGTTCTCGCAGGTCTACACATATACGAATTCCACCAGTCTTCTTCTGAACAACTACAATTTGAGAAATCCACGGTGATGCATCCACTCGTTCAATAACACCCAAGTCAAGAAGGCGTTGAAGTTCATCACTGACAGCATTTCGAACAGATAATGGCAACCTTCTGGCCTTCAAGTTTCTGACGTACAGGTTTCACCACTGAAGAAATCTTTACCTTATGCACAAATCCCTTTGCACATCCCAGCTTAGTAACAGGCACAGAAGCAGAAAGTCGCATTACAGGAGCTGAAGCCAATCCTGGAAGTATGGAAGAACCTTCAAACTTGAGATGCAAACCATTAATTAAATCCATTCCAAGGAGAGCAGTGCCACATTCAACTATAAAGATTGGTGTATTACAGTTCATATTATCTCTGGTAACAGTAACAGGTAGACAGCCAATCACTGGTATTGGATCTCTTGAATACGTCACCAATTTAACAGGAGGAGGCAGCAAAGAGTCTTGTTTAAAGTGTTTTTCATACACAGATTTGGGCAGAATGGAAAAGGAAGATCCCGAATCCACAATCAACTCCACAGTTACAGAAGCTGATGCAGTCATGATAGTAGTAGTACACTTTATCTTATTAGGTACTGAATCATGCATGTAAAGTATCTGAAGCTCAGGAAGTTCAATTTCATGTACAGAACGTGCTTGCTGTGAACGACACACTCTTGAAAAATGTCCCAACTTTTGACAATTATTGCACTTTACAGAAACACGCTTGTTGCTTGAATTGCTTGCACAGGTACAGAAGTCTGATTTGAAAAAAGTTTAGCTTGTTCAGCAGCAGCCTCCATTTGCGTAGCAATAGTAATAGCCTTGTTAAGAGTCAAATCAGTCTCTAATAGCAAACGTTCTCTAACACGATAACTGTTTACATTCTCCACTAGTTGATCTTGCAACATTTCATCATTATTAGACGCAAACTCACATGTCGTGGCCAAGTCCTAAAGAGAAGCAACATACTGCAGGATTTCCCCTGGTGCTTGAATTCGCTTTCTGAATGCATGACGCTCAGCCACAACTTTACGTCGAGGAAAAAACTGTAGTTTCAAAGTCTCAATAGCATCCTCCATTGTTTCTCCTTGGTTTGGTAAAGTATAGAACAGACTCTGGCCTTCTGTTCCCAGACAATTAAGAAACAAAGCTCGCTTTCTTGCAACTGGCCAGTCATCTCCTGATGCATTTACAACAAGCAAGTAATTCTCAAACATCTTTAACCAGACGTCAAAGGGGATAGATGGCTCACCCGGGCATGGCAAGAATGGCGTAGGAAAAGAAGCAACGGCAGACATCTTTCATGTAGACCAGCAAAATCCTCGTCACCAATTTGTTATGTTTATGTTCTGGTAATCATGAAGACAAGAAACTTGTAACTTCTTCAAGGTTTATTTAAACCCACAAGCAAGGCAACAGTGCCACATGGTCACATAATTAGACAGCAGGTGCAACAACCTCTTTTCTTACTCTACACCTTTTATAGGTAACATCATGTGGACTACAGCGCCATCTCCTGTCAAGTACTTAAACACAACAAAATTCATAAACCGTGCCCACGCTTTCGCAATCCGTACTCACGGGTTTTTAATCCGTACTCACGGTGGCTCGTCCCCCAGAGTGTGCCGCATGATCAACCCTCCTGTTTAGATACGGGATGCATTGTTTTTTAAAAGTATGATTAACATAGGCCTATTCCTGTCTGAAGAGAACTCATTTAAAGTTATAAACGCAAATAATAGGCCTAATTATAATATTTAGGCTATTATTATTACATTTAGGCTACATATTTAGATATAAGACGCTTTTATCAAAAAAAAAGAAACAGCAATTCGTCAAATATCAGTCAATACAGGTTAGACAATATTAATACGGGGCTGAGATCATCACAAATAAACACAAGATTTTGACGCATATCCAAGTGTTTGTGTACATAAAAAAATAACATTGACTTTTTGCCTTTATTAAACATTTAAAATATTCGCAAATTAATATGGAAAAAAAAAAACAGATTTTACTTTCTAAAAACTATATTTTGCCAGCAGTGTTAATTGAGAAGAGCATGTCTCGGGAACCATAGAGAGACTTTACACAAACAGTTGGATATGCGTTAAAAACCTGTGTTCGTTTGTTATAATCTTAGCCCATTATTATTGTTTAAGACTGACATTTGACGAATTGCTTTGTTCTTTTTTTTGTGGATAAAAGCGTTTTCGTTTTTTAAATAGGCCTATGTAGCCTAAATGGATTTTGATAGTTAATTATTATTTGCGTTTATTATGAATGAGTTCACCGAAGACAGTATGTTTAACATAAAATAATTTATAACTTATAACCAAGTCTTTTACAGATTTTGAACTGTGTGTTATTATTAGCCTATTTTATTTAGGCTATTTTTTTTTTTTTTTTTTTTTTGCTTTTTATACTGAGCTTTTTTCTCTAAAATGGACTTTAAAGATAAAAAGAAGCTTAAATGTAGTTTTTTTTTAGAAAATGCAAGAAATTATCCATTTTAAAAAAGTGGAAAGTGCATCCCGCATCTAAACAGGAGGCCTGGTTGAATCATGCGGCACACTCTGGGGGATGAGCCACAAATCCGTGAGTACGGATTAAAAACCCGTGAGTACGGATTGCGAAAGCGTGGGCATGGTTTATGAATTTGTGGGTACAGATTGCAAAAACTGGGGGCACGGTTTACAAATCTGAGAGCACGGATTAGGAACTTGTGGGTACGGTTTATTAATCCGTGGGCACGAATTGTTAAACCGAGGGAACAGTTTAAGAATCCGTGAGTACAGTTTATAAACTGAGGGGACGGATTGCAAAACTGTCGCCTCGGATTGTTTTTTTCCCCCCACAGGTGACTTCCCGGGCTCCGTACTGATTAGAACCCAGAGAAGCAAGGACACATTGTGTGTATTTTGATTTGTGATTTCACTGGAACGAATGAAACCTCCACAACGGATTGCAGCGTGCGTCCGAGTGAAGACAACACATTTCAGCACTAGATCGCCTCTAATTTAACAAACGAATGAAACGAATGCTGTTAGCTAAGATTTCAAAAGTGGTGGGGACAATATCGACCCTGGCATAAAGTGGTGGGGACATGTCCCACCCGTCCCCAAGTACAGGCTAGAGTGTTAACCTTGAATTTATCTGCGACCTCAGCCCCCAATGAGAAGTGGCAAACTATGTCGGACACTTTAAGTAAATAAACAGTTAATAAACTCGCTAATAAACAGCTACCTATTTAAGCTTCAAGAACGGTAAAACAAAAGCTGTCAGCCAACAGCATGTAACGAGGTTCGATCTCGCGTCGTTTGGAGGTCTATGAGGTTGAGAATGATGCGTTAACCACACAGCTATTGTTAGACTGCTAATGCATTATTGTCTTATACGATTGTAAAGCCTCATTGATGTAGCCTAATATGTTTCGACTGCAATGTTAAGGTTTCATTATTTTTTCAATTTAATTTCAGTATTGTGAATAATTTATTAATTTAACTACATTTCACTTGAATTAATCTGCTACCATCTTTCAATCGCTCTGAAAGAGCCGCGGCGCAGCTGTAGATTACACAAAAAAACGGACACTTTTTTTAAAGTCTGTGATTGTAGCACTAGCGCCTCTTAGCGGCCAAAGGCAGCAAATACACCTCAACTTTTACCGCCGCGGCAAAACTGCGGCGGTAAAAGCTACATTCTGGTTGTTCTACAGTACCTACTGTAACTGGGTAATGGGTTCCTAAATATTGTAGAACTTCAAATAATAGCCAAGTCCCAAATTCAACCACCAGAGGTCAGTATAGTTTAACTTTATCATCATATTAAAAAAAAAAAAAAACAACATTTAAAGGTCCCCTGACATGGGGTTATTTTATTATTTTATAATGTTTCCTGGGTTGCCCTTATAGTGTTAGTATGTTTTTTAGATTAAAAATAGTCATAATTTAGTATTAAAGGGCATTTTTCCTAGCCTGATTTTAGCCTCTGATTTGAACGCTCTGTTTGAAGGGCATGTCTGCTGTGGGATTCAGTGTAACCGCCCACTGCTGTGATTGGCTGACATGCTTGCATATGAAAGAGCTATATATTACATGTGAAACACTCTAGAATACTTTTACACAGCGGTTATACGTTTTTACTATTACAGCTATGGCAGCATTATAATGTCAATAATCACAAGAAGATTTGAGATGCTCGCGGGAGGAAATGAGATCCGTGCGTGCACAAGCAAAACCCCTATTACTTTTGCGTGCAGAATTTCTCTGCTCGCGCGAGCAGAATTGTAACCCACGAGGAGAAAACTGTGCTTTGAGCGCACACAGAATCCTATGTACAAGTCCTTGTGGTAACTTTTACAACTAAAGTAACTTTTAGCATGGCATAAGACCCGTTTGTAAACCATGTTTTCCACCAAAATAAAAGCTGAATGCCGTTTCCATCAAAATAAAAGTGTTTATATCTCTTTCAAGTTACAGAAATTATTTCTAAGCTAATTATGAAAGTTGCTTTTATTTTTCAGTGCATGTGTTTTACAATATATGGATATAACTGTCATGTGATTAATATTATAACTATGATTAATTATGTAGTATGTAATGTAGACGGACACTATATCCCAACTAAAAGAGTTTTGAGTTTTTCATTGTTCAATTTGCACACTGAATATGGGTTGGAGCTCTTAATTTTGAACTCTCAAAGTGCACCAGATTGATGAATTTAACATTAAAAAGCACAAAATTTTCTTACGGGGGACCATGCCCCCGAACCCCCCTAGAGGGACAGAGTTGCACTGACCAATACTATATAAACATCTTGTGAGAAAGACTGGTATTGCCAATGCAATTGGAGAATTGTACTTTAAACTTAGTAGTTATTTCATCTCACTCATTAGATGGCGTTGGTGGTTTTAATAGGAGTTGTTGGTATACATATTAAAGGGCGTACACAGTTCAGTTGTGTTTATGTTCATATGTAGTGGGCCAGTCTGGGCCAAAATGCCCGGGCTGATTTTTTTGTCCCAGTCCAGTCCTTAGTTACACTATTATTGTCAAACAATGCATTAAACTGTTACGTATTCTCCACTAACGTTGTCAGTGTCGATCTGGCAGTTATGAAAGGGCTAGCTTCTAGGGGTGGGAGAAAAAAAAAATTGATCCATCGATGCATTGCGATTCTCTCTCCAACGATTCTCGATCGATTCTGAAAATTTCAGAATCGATTCTAAGTTTAGTTTTTAACCAGATGTGAACACCCGTATTCTGCTTGCTTCCAATTCCTCACATCCTACATACACCACTCGAACCTTTCGTAAAATAATCTTTCAAAAAGTTTTCGGAAAGATTGAAGCGAATTACGAGGACATTCACAGGCTTCATTGCACGCGCTGTAAGAGACACACACTTTGTTTGATGTTACACTTGAAGTGTGCTGTCTCGCCCGTCGGTATATTTTCCTTACGAATGCTCTACGAAGTCATCGTTTATGTGGTTTGGAATGCAGTGGACTTATATATTTAAAATACGAACCTCACTAACGGAAGACTGCTTACAATTTCAAATCCGCACGCGCGCTTTGTTTGTGTAGACTGCTCAAACAAATTGCTGGATTCATGTTCTTCTGCTCTGTGTTTACTTTTTGATGCAGTAACTTTACTACTAACCGGAGCGAAGTCAAATTGTGGAACATTGTGTACTGTGTGTACTGTGGGTAAAACTGTTTTTAATGGCATTGCTAAAAGTTACCGTTGACTCGCACTAGCCTAGTACCGGCAAACTATGCAACTGGGACGACTGGATGGAAATTTTTTTAAATTATATCCACTGATAAATAACACTAGGCTCATTTGGAAATGAGGCCCATTGTCCAAAATTCCGAACCACTCCTTTAAAGGGAATAAAAACATGTGCGTAATGATGTCACATGCTGTTTTGCAATCAAATTGGTATATCGAATTGATTTCAGACATTTTTTTTTTTTTGTGATCAACATTTGTATTGTTTTCTTTGGGGGGGGGGGGGGGGTTACAGACATCTCTAGAATCATATGTGACTATATATATAATGAGAAAGGAAAAAAGAATAAGAAAAAGAAAAACATCAAAACATCACAATGGTAGTGAATGGATGAGTGAGACAATACATATAAGACAATACATAAAACAACAGAAATTTGTTTGGCAGGTACAGTTCACATCAAAGATTGCCTAGCTGTTGTCCCTGGACCAAGAAATAATCCTAGATGAGAAAGAGTTCCAAGCTTGTACAGTCGCTGGTTGCGACTTATTGAGTCGTGCAGTTGTATTTTCAAGATTGACAATGTTGACAAGGCTATGGATCCAGAATGATTCCATACACATATCGGGAAAGAACCAGTTTTTCAAAATTGTTTTCTTTGCAGAGGTAAAAGATTTCAGACATTTTAAGGTGTTTCTTTATTATTATTATTTATTCTCATGAAGTTTTTTTTTTTTTTTTTTTTACCGAACTTCAAATAATTCGATTGACAAGTGGATGTAAACTTGACTAGTGACTGACAGGGAACATTTTACTGTACAATGAGTTTTTACATTGTACAGTATATTTACATTGTACAGTACATTCTAACATCTATTTCTACTTCATTCTCAATACCTGGATTCATGTTTTTTTTAAGTTTACAGTGTGATATTACTTTTACTAAATTAATTATTAAATTATCTGAATAGTTCTGCCAATGATTACAGCTCATGGAAATCAAAACTCTATATCTCAGAATATTAAAATAAAGAATGTATAATACAGAAATATCAACCAGGGAAGAGCATTTAATCTCTCTACTACATGAATTTAAGAAGTGAAATAAATGAATGTTTTATTACTGGAAATTAGTCACAGTTGAACAGTAATATAAAGTTTTTCCATGTTTAAATAATTTGGCACACAGCGAAATGGTACAACCAATCACAGAGGACAGGAACTGTACCCAATCATATCATGTGTAGTGAAATAATGCCGACTGGATCTGCCCACCTACTGCCAAAAAGATTAACCACGAGCGAGCAGGTTAGAGTTTCGCGAGCAGCAGAGCAAGGACTTGTACATGGGATTCTGCGCACGCTCAAAGCACAGTACTCTCCTTGCGGGTTACAATGCTGCTCGCGTGAGCAGAGAATTTCTGCACACGAAGGTAATATGCCTGCATGCGGCTTTCGCTTGTGCGCATGGATCTCATTTCCTCTCGCGAAGATCTTATTTCCTCACAAGAGGATTTTAAATCTTCTCGCGATTATTGACATTATAATTCCGCCATATACAGCTATTGAGATTACCGAATCTTGAGAAGTTTTTGAAGTATTTAGATCTATTCCCATCACATAAAATGTTGCTGTGATGAGGATTGAGCAAGCAGATGACAATCTGTTAAATGCGAGAATGAAGATCTTATCATTGCAACGCAGTTTCTGCACTCTCTCTAATGCTTTCACCAATGCAAACACGATGATGTACATACAGTAAGAGTTTTGTTGTTCAGTGTAACGTGCGTCATTGATTTCATAACGAGTTGTCCAGATAAACTTGGACTGTGTGGAAAGATTGTTCTTAAATCGCTTTCTGTATAATTTGATCACAATTTAAATAAGATTATTTTCATCCTACTAAAAGAAATGATGTGAAGTTGATATTTCAGTCACTGGCTTGACTTATGCATAAACAGCATTGAATGATTTCTGAACTTGTCTGAACTTGAACAATAGAGCATCACAGTCCCGCCCACAGCCGGTGCCAGAAGTAAAAATTCAAATGTGTTTTACATATAAGCTTCAGTAAATCGGGGAAAAGGAGTTTCCCTGCACATTCACTATATAAAATTCACTGGAGGAAAAAGTTCACGTGGCCGTCGTCAGATTTGGAAGTCGCTCAAAAGGCTCTTTCACGGTGGATTCAGTCGACTTAAATGAGGCGCGGTGGTTTATAGGAGGAGTAGTTCCTTTGCTCGGAAATGAAAATATGTACACAGGCTTGTACCTATGACTTTTTTTGGATTTTCTTCTCTTTTTTTACTTGAAATGATATGTTGTATGCTTATGAGTTCAGCTGTAGCTGCTTATCCTCAGACATGCTCTAATACTCTTTAGATGTGGATTTTACAAAATGTCAATGGGAGAAATTAATGGGAAATTTACTTCCAACACCAACGCTCTCTCGGGCTGTGGGCGGGACAGTGATGCTCTATTAGGCAACACATCAGAAACTGTTGCTGGGTAGCTTGATTGATTTATTTTCAGACGTTCATTTGGCCCAAGTTGAGGAAACAGTCATCGGTGGGGAAGTTGTTTCAGCGCATTTCCAGAGAAAATAAAATTAACCCATTGTTTCTTCAGAGGCTCGGATGAAGGAACTAAAAAATACGTTTGCGTTCATTTGTACATCCGAACACTGATCAACTGCCATGCTTCGCTCATTTGCAAGACATGATATCTCTCGAGGAAAAACTAAAATCGTGTCCGTACTTCCTGTTCCTAGCTCATTTTCTCAGGGCCAAGCCAAATTCTCCGGGCGGGCAAAGCAGAGAAAGGGAAAAGCAGTTTGTGTATAAAACATATACACAAACTTTCCTTGTTCTGACATAATAACGAAGAGATTCAAGATCAGCGCGTCTGAGATGCAGAGAAGAGAAAGATAGCCAAAACTTGGTTTTTCACCGATTGGAAATTCTAGACATGAGGGGACTAAATATAGGCTGGGAGAACTAATACTAATGTTAAAAAACCTCAGAAAGTGAAAATTTCATGTCAGGGGACCTTTAAGAATCAGCAATGGCTTAAGATTTTTGTAATAGCCCACTTTTGTTATAGCTTGTTATAGCTTGTTAAGTGCTTTAACTCTTTCCCCGCCAAACACGGAATTTTCCAGGTTTAATGAAAAAACGCATCTGCGCCAAACACGGAATTTTCCGGGTATCCGTGTTTTAGGTGGTATACGGTAAGGAAGACCCGCGCGCATGTCCTGAATGAGTGCGCAACTCTTTGATCAGAGAAACAGATTGCAATCGTCTCAAACAGTGGAGTAGTGAGAATGTATCAGACAGACAATGCAGAGGTATATGGCTTAAGTACTGGAGGTTAATGTACTCGGAGTCCGATCACTCTTTATTTGATAATTCTGAATCTGATCGGGACGAAGTAGTCAGTGAGAGAGATGCACATGTTGTCACAGAAAGTTCTAGCCATGGACGTGCCGCAGATAGATCGTATAACAGTGATTCTTGGGAATTTGGATAAAACAGGTTTTAATTTTGAAAATAAAAAGTTAGTTAAATTACAAAATCTGAAGGTATATCATTATAAAGCAAGGTCTTGGCTGTTCAGCAATGCACCGGTGCAACCTCCTCATTTTGTATTTTTTTCATAAAATAGGCGTTTCTCCAGTTATCACTTTGTTTTTGTCAACACCGTCAGACAAAATAAATAGCAAATTATTTTTTATTTGTTTGGTCTAATATGTATTTAGAGTTTTTAAATCATTATCTGGCATTCTTGGTACACATATATGCTGTTAAATGTTGAATATTCACTTTTGTTCATTTTTTATACTGTTTTGCGTGTACTCCTTTAAAAGATATAACATCATACAACATTTACTTTAAGCCTAAATAGAAAAATTAATGTTGTTTTATTTAACAAACATATTTTTGTATTAAAAGAGACTATTACTTTAATAACTCAACAGCACTGAAGAATCATATTTCAAGTATATTCATTTAAAACCAATAAAACTCCCTCTGACGGTGGTGACTTTAGAACTGACGGTGGTGACATTAATCTGACGGTGGTGACTGTGGCCTCTTTACAACATACAATTCCATAATGTATACCACTCAAGTCAATCAATTCTTGCTTAACAACTTCATTTAACTCTTTGGTCCAAAAAATAACAATCTTGAGCACTGTGATAAACATTTTTTTCCTTTTATGAGGTATTCCTCATTTAACTCTGCCTCACTGTGTATTTTCTCTCTCAGCTTTTTTTGGTATTCCCTGTTTCTTCTCCTTCTCTCCTCTACAGATAGCTGCTGCCTAGCCATAACTTTCTAAAATACATAAAGTCAAAGTTGAGTGTAATGACTATGAAATTGGGGGTAATTACAGCGAATGTTAGATTTGTTTAAATGATGTCATGCCATTTTCATTTGGCTTTAGTCATTGGAGATGCATAGCCTGGAATGGATAGTGCATACTATGTGCTGTGTAGGTAGGCAGTAGCTGCACTATGTGCATCCTTAGTTCTGGCAGGTCACGTTATTCAAGCTCGCATCAGCCGACTATTAGCTGATCCACCTCCCCCTATAGGAATATGACGCCTATCACTGTACACATATATAAGCTCCTTCAGTATTATCAGCAGCTATCACGTTTATCAGGAGCTCATTACCCTCCTCCCTCCCAAGCTCCACTCGTCAGTCAGGACTTGACATTCTGATTCCCCAAGAATCTGAATAAATTCTCGAATTATATTGTACTTTAAATTTTGAAATAATCTGCAAAACATTCATGCTGGTTCTGTTCTGTTTACCCCAAGGGGGTTATTGCTGCTCCTATCCATGCTAGGCTTTAACAAATTTTTAGTGTGGGCAAAAATCTAAATGAACGTCATGAAACACAATTTAATTGCATCAAACGTGTTCAGATTAGAACTGCTGTATTCCTGCAGCTGAACCACAGCCGTGAGGATATTAGGAAACATCCTCACTCTCACTCGCGCTAACAGTAGCATGCAGTGTAAGCCTGAATGGAAGAAATATAGGGGGAATTAAATAAATAAAAATATTAAAGAGGTGAATGGAATATTACAGGATAATATATTGGTATTTATTGTGATCAACAATTATATTCTAGCCTCTGTTATAGACCATTTGGGGGGTTTTGTCACCACCGTCACACGGTATGTCACCACCGTCAGATAGAAAACCTGACGGTGGTGACGTCTGACGGTGGTGACAAAACCTACTCTTTCACATGATATGCATGAGTTGTTCACATTATAGCCATCTTGTTTCCCCTCTGTTGCTAGCTACTTCAGACCTCTTCTTAAAAAGTATACAATTATGTCATAATCTAATCTAATATTTTCTATACAAAAGTGACGGTGTTGACATGTTATGGTTGTGACAGTAGCAGTGCCCAAATATATGAACAAGTTTTAGAGAAAATAGCAAAATTACGGGAGCTTGAGTGATCTTGAAGCATGCTGTAAAGCTGAAGGTTTGAAAATGGGGTATGGAGGAATGTAGTTGACCTTGTAGTTGCCTGATTTTATTACTTTTTATAAATATCTGACGGTGGTGACGAATATGTGGGACACATTTTGAACAACCACAAAATAATAGTAAATATTGTTCAAAACTCACTGTTTGTAGTTTTTAATACATATTGCAATGTACTCTTTTGTGTGGTAAATATATTATTCAATTCAATTATTCCTTTTTGTTTTTTTAATCAAGTTGAAATGATTATCTCCTATCCGAGGACAGCTGATTTTGTAGGCAATGGGCCAGCATATAATCATTAAAATAATAAAAATGAAAAATAAACCTATAAAAGAACCTTACATATGTGCAAAGGACCCCCTGATTATAAACTTGATTCTTTTCATTCATGAAAATGTTATTAATTTCCAACAGAATTAGCACTTTTTTTAGTGGGACATGTTTTTGCCAAAGTTTCAAGAATCAGTAATAATATTATGACACTGTAATATTTATGTGTGTGTGCAGGCATTTATGTGTGGCTGTCTAAATATGAAGGTGTAATTGTCAAATTATTTCTCTCTTTGTGCACATTTACCACATTGTAATATGTATTTGTGTGTGTGTGTGTGTGTGTGTGTGTGTCTAGGCTTGTTTATTGTAATTCCAATCATTATTCACAGGTAGAACACAGAGAGGCAGAGGCAGAAGTTTTATTGCAAAAGTTACATTTCCCTTACATCCTGGGAAATTTGATATATTTTACATTTATTTTATGTTTTTAATTTATTTTGGAAAGTTTTATATATGAAGGAAACAACATCTGAATGTATTCTGCTTTTAAATGCACTTGTTTGATAAAAATACCTTTTTCTCAGTTTTTTGTCCAAAATGTTGTGTTTTTGACAAAACCTACCTCTGTTCAAGAGGCAATAAAAAAAGAACAGATGAAGATAAAATAAAAACGTTTTTTTTTGCCTAAAAGCAGAGGCTCAGATCTTTATTTTTATATATATCATCTTCATATATTCATGGAAGAAAATATTCAGCGGGGCATTTAAATTTAGCGAAAATCGTCAAAAACCCTGGCGGTGGCTGGCAACTTTTTTTTAAAACGCTGGCGGGGAAAGAGTTAAATGTAGAGTTTAAATTTACTTATTTACCTTCTTGACAGGGGCCTGATCCAGCAGGTGCATTGCCTCTGCCATAAGGTCCACTGGAGTCATAAGCACTTTCGCCCCATCCTCCACAGCTCTTAGTGGGTTGGCCTTGGCCCCAAGCCGAAGTGCCATTGTCCACAGAAGGGATGGAATTGGCTGGCTCGCCCCATGTAGAGGGTTCTGTATTTGACTGGACTTTAGGGAGCTCTCCCCATCCTGAAACAGTATAAGTATAATAACTTAAGATGAAGTATTTAAAATACAGAAAATAATATTTTCCAATCGATTAATCAAATAAATAATAAATAGATTGATTATGAAAATAACTGTTAGTTGTTGTCTAATATAGGGTAGAGGGTGCATGCTCATGCAGCGACCAGCAGCGTGGCACAGGTTTAATGTTATGTTTTGTTCATTGTTTGTTTGTTTTTTATTTATTTAATTTCTTGGATGAGATAGAGATGGCTTGAGAGAGTGAGAAGAAAGTTATTGACCCTATGCTGTTTTCTGTTGGGACAAAAGTAGTATGGAGTGGACCGCTTTGCTTTTGTTGTGGACGGCGTTCCACTTCATGGAGACGCTAAATGAGTTGCCCAATCCAACGCACATCCGATACAGCAGAGACTTTCTCTTAAAATGGAGTAACTTTCAAGTCAACAACCCTCCTTCAGATTTAATCTTCCCTAATCTAAGTTGTTTTGCCGATGAATCGAGAGGAAAGGGGGAATTTACCGATGAGCCACCCCACAAGACCAGGAAGCGAGGTAAGCGAGGTGGCGTACTTCATAGACTGAGAAAACAATCTCTTTTCCGGTTCCCCCTGCCTTCTATCATTCTATCAAATGCCCAGTCACTTTGAAATAAAACTGACGAGCTACAAGCCAATGTACGTTTCCAGCATGAATTTAGAGATGCGTGTTTACTGGCGTTTACAGAGACATGGCTTTCAGAAAGTGATTTGAACACGGAGCTAGCCATTGATGGTTTTGGGGCACCTGTCCATCCGGACCGAGATCCGAGTGTTACTGGAAGGTCGCGAGGTGGAGGGGTTTGCCTATACGTGAATCAAAGATATTGTAAAAATGTCCTTGTCAGAGAAAGTTTATGCACTAAGGATGTTGAACTGCTGTCAGTGTCCCTGCGCCCCCCATATTTGCCCCGGGAGTTTCCCCAAATATTTGTGACAATCGTGTATATTCATCCAAGAGCAAATGCGGATAAAGCCGCAGAGTCGATATCTCAAGTTATTCAAAAACTGGAGGTTTATCGCCCGAAGCACCTGTCTTCGTCCTTGGTGATTTTAACCATTGTTCGCTGAAGAAATGTCTGAGAGACTTTTACCAATATGTTACCTGCCCGACCAGGCAAAATAAGTCATTGGACTTGTGTTACGGTTCTATCAAAGACGCATACAAAGCACTCCCGCTCCCCCCGCTGGGCGGGGCTGACCATAACTGTGTCCAGCTCATCCAGTCATATCGCAAGGCCTTAAGGAGGGGGAAATCTCTCACTAAATGCGTTAAGAACTGGACTGAGGAAGCAATCCTGAGTTTACAGGGTTGTTTTGACCATGTACCAATTGGGACATGTTTAAGGAGTCCTGTACCAATATAAATGATCTTACAGATGTTGTTAGTTGTTATGTTTCCTACTGTGTTAATATAATGTAAATAAAATTGTACAGGTATATCCAAATAATAAGCCATGGGTAAGGAAACCACTTAAGCTGTTACTAAACAAAAAGAGGCAGGCTTTTAGGGAAGGAAACTTTTTAGAATTGAAGAAGTTGGAAAAGGAAATAAAAAGTGAAATAAGGAGGGCAAAGCAGGGTTACAAAGAAAAAATAGAGAAAGACTTTGGTGGTAGGAATTTACGTTCAGTCTGGGATGGTATGAGAACTGTTATCGGCACCAGGAGTGAAAAGAATGTTAAAGGCACACTGTGGAACTCTTCAACCTTTATAATATATTACCAAAACCCATTGAGATGGTAGATCGACTTACAATAGGTTGAATGACGCGTCTGCCGTCTCCTGAAGGTGTCTGTATCGCTTTTACTTGCACTTTGTAACTTCGGGTTTCGGGTAGGAACCCGAGCACAAAAAGAACTACAAAATTCGACCGCTTTACGGCATACGTCACTTCCCCCACCACCCACAACTTCCTCAGAATCTAACGTTAGTGCTCAACTCGCATTTGATTGCCGTTTGTATGTTTTCGTCATGCCGAACAACAGCTGTACAAGGAAGAAGGCAACGGTTTTATCAGAGGAAACTAAAAAAGAAAAGGGGAGAGTGACAAATTAAAAGCCAGGACTAGGATTACGACATTGGTCCAGCTTTCGCTTCACTCGTTGGCGTGAGCTAACGGAGGAGGAAGAGTGCTCGACCGATGCGGACGCTTGCCTGCACACAAATGCCGTTTCCAAGGTTACCCAAGTAAATTCATATAAGCAGTGTAGTATTTTCTGGTATTCTGGCCACAGCCGATGGTGTTATGAGTGTAATAAAATGCCCACAGCCCAGTGTTCATTTCTACAAACACAGCCCGCCTCAGTGCAGGGCTCGCACTAATAAAATCGGCTCATGTCAAATATAACGTTAACGTTACATTAAATGTAGTGAACGTGCCCACGACTCAGTAGTACCCACAAACACTAACATTACACACCACATGTCCCACGGTTTCTGTAAAAATAAACCAACACACATAACGTTACAGTCAGCTCTGGCCGACTGTGTTTTCAGTGCAGTGAATGTGTCCACTGTCCCGCGCCCACATTCACTCACAGACATGATCACCCCGCTCGCTCTCTCAGCCGGCTGCTATAAGGGAATCAAGCGCGGCAAGGTTGCCCGGCCCGGCTCATACACTGCAAGCACCATAGACAGTAAAAGCACAAGCACACACAATCTAAAGACACGGGAGGCTGACCGGTTGACTGTTTGTTGACTTTAATTTGCGACAGTGCTGCGGAGCTTGTGGCCTCTAGGGACGCTGGACATGAAAATTACATGTCGAGCACCATCTAGTGGCCAAAAAGTTCCGCAGTGTGGCTTTAAGGTTGCGTTAGAAGGTTTTAGTTGTGACAGTTTGCTTGCAACAGAGCTAAACAAATTTTATCTGAGGTTTGATACCACAAATTTTAGTAATGTTATCTTAGAACAGAAATCACATTTGTTTATATGTTTAATATAAACAATATGTTTAAGCACTCCAGATCAGGGAAAAGCCCCGGGCCTGACAATATAAGCAGTCGCCTGCTCATCTCTTGTGCAGAGCAGTTAGGCCCAATGTTTCATTATATTTTCCAAATGTCTCTAGAACAATAGAGAGTGCCGAAGATATGGAAACAGTCAAGAGTTATTCGAGTGGCCAAACTAAATCATCCACAATTACTGAATGACTTTAGGCCAGTAGCTCTGACCTCCTTAGTCATGAAGTGTTTTGAAGTGTTGGTTAAAAAAGCACTTCAAAGCACGTCATCATACTCTCAAAAACAGGAAATCTCCTAGATCCACTACAGTTCGCTTATAGGGCCAAGCGAGGGGTAGATGATGCCACTACTATCTTGTTAAACTTACTATTCAAACATCTTGAAGGTAGTAAAACACACGCAAGAATTTTATTTGTTGATTTTTCATCGGCTTTTAATACAATCCAACCACATATTTTAGTTGATAAGCTCTTAAAGAACTTTGATCTTGATTTTAATATTGTGGGATGGATTCTTGATTTTTTAACCGACAGGACTCAGAAAGTGAGGGTGAATGGTTGCTTGTCTGAGGAGATGTCATCATCCACTGGGTCTCCTCAGGGGTGTGTCCTTTCACCTCTCCTTTATATCCTTTAGTCTGACGATTGCCACATACATATTACAATTTGCCGATGACTCTGCTATTGTCAGTCTCCTCTCTAATGGGGAAAGCGATCATGGTCCTGTTGTGGATGATTTTGCACTCTGGTGTGATAGGGCATTCCTTCAACTAAATTTTGATAAGACAAAGGATATGCAGATTGATTTTAGGCGTGAGTCATCAACTCCACAGTCCACTATTATAAATGGGAAGACGGTGGAATTCATTGAAACATACAAGTATCTAGGCAGTTTGATCGACAATAAGTTAAATTTTAATGCGAACACTGAAATGCTTTGCAAAAGAGGCCAACAAAGACTGTTTTGTCTTGGCAAACTGTCAAAATTTCGTGTCGATAAGACTCTTATGACCCTTTTTTATAAATCATACATTGAGTCTGTTTTAACATTTTCATTAATTTGCTGGTATGGTAGTCTCTCTGTCAAGGCCAAAACTGCTCTTTCCAATATAGTGAAAGTCAGTAGTAAAATTATAGGTGTCCGGCAGAGTAGCCTCTAACAGGTAGTTAGGAAGGCCAATGTAGTTATCTCTGATAGCTCCCACCCACTTCATTCTGAGTTCCAGATATTGCCTTCCAGGTCTCGGTATAGATTACCTCCAGTGAAAAATAATAGATACAAGCACTCATTCGTCCCGAGAGCCATCTTGTCCATTAATTCAGTCCGGGGGGGGCAGATAGACTATAACTACTAAATAGTGATGGGGTTATTATTATTATCATACACTGTATTATATAGTATTGCTTGTTTTTGATGATGTTGCTGCTGGAATGGGGATGGTTATGGGAATGTTGCTATATTATGAATTGTCAGTTATGTTATTTTAAAAATGGTTTTACTAGTCATATTTATTTTTCATAATACTCTGTATTTTTTATACCCAGGGCCTGTTACATTAAGTGTTTGTGTTTTTGTCTTGTATTTGTGCATTTGTGACAGTTCTGTGCTTATCTTGCTGCAAAACCAATTGCCCTATGGGGACAAATAAAGTCTAAAGTCAAAGTCAGTCTTATTAACTTGTACATATAATTAAAAAAAGTAAGTGAACTGCATCAGATAATCATATTATTGACTGAAAACTAAAAGTTAATGAAATAATCCCTCAGCACACACACACACACAAAAAAAAAAAAAAAACATTCGTGAGGATGATAACAGCACATCTGGGCCAAGTACGCAATAGTCATGGAAATGGCATTCCTGGTTCAAATCTAAACCATTGGGGGTGGCAGAATGCACACTGCGGAATCTTCACCGGTGTATTTTTTTTTTTTTTTTTTTGACAGTAGTCAAAAGATGGAGCTTTATATTATAACTTTAATAATTTAAACAATTATATTAATGTTTGTCAGATGTACAGAGGACTAAAATAGGCATTAGAAAGGGAGAAATATATGCATTCTCTCACCTGGATTTCCCATGGGCATTCTGTTAAGAGGAGATTCACCTTGACTGGGCGAGCCATTGTTGATGTTGCCATTGACATGGTTCTGAGTGGGACCTTGGCTGTGGTGTTGGTTGCTGTTATTGTTTGGCCCAGTGATGCTATGACTGCTGCCATTCTTGCTGGTTCCTGTATGATTTGGGGAGTTATTCCTGTCCCACATGTTCACACTCTTGCAGTAAGCACTGGGGTCACCCCAGGAGGAGGTCCCGTCATCAATTTCCATTTTGCGACGAATAGAAGATGGAGATGGTTCATCCCAGCCTGTGGCCTCATCTCCTGGATCCTGGTGGCCTCCTGATGCCCAGCCAGAGTTGCTCTGTTTTACAGAATTAGGACCACACCATGACCCTATGCCTCCATCTCCACTGTTCTCACATGTGGATTCCTGAAGTTTTCCACCCCAACCTTGGGCTGAACCATTGGAATGTTGAGAATCACCCCAACCACCACCCTGTGTTGGTGCTGAATTACCCCAGCCTCTCTGGGTTTCCTTCCAGTTTCTGTTTTCAGGGTCCCTAGAGGAACTTCCAGAGCCACTTTTCCGTATTTCTGAAGAATCACCCCACTCTCCACTATTACCAATGCCACTACTTCCCCAGCCTGAGGAGGTTTTGGGTCTATCACTCCAACACTGTGTTTTTTTCTGAGAAGTACCATCATCCCAGCTAGAAGACTTCTCTTCAGAAGCCCAAAATTGGCCATCACAGGCATTGGTGTTGAGACCCTCAGCAATGGGATCACGCCAGCCACATACTGATCCATTGGGAACCTTTTTATCAGCAGGAGGTTCGGCCCATCCACCATTAGGTTGAGCAGAGGCTGGGGCTGATCCTCCCCAGCCTGTGTTTGGCGTGGCTCTGCGAGGTTCCTCACTCTTGCTTGTGTCCATTCTAGGAGGTGTGTTGTAATTGGAATTAGCACATCCAGGAGGAGATGGTGCAGGTCCAGTTAAAGGTGTGTTGGAAGAAGACCCCCAGACCTCGCCACCTGCATCATTCTTTTTGTCTGGACTTTGCTCCATTTCCCAAACAGTGTGTTGACGCACTGGAGTCTGTCCCCACCCTGAGTTACATAGGACACGTGGGTCCAAGTCCTGCCTTGGCAGCAAAGGGGCCAAATCATCACTTGAGGACCTCTCTCTTTTTCCTGGGTGGCCCTCACTACTATCCCTGCTGCCCTCACTTACTGGAGTATCAGGGCTCCAGGAACTCATATGTTCTTGGGATGGACCATCATTAGCATCCCATCCTGTACCGTCAGTGGCTGGCTGTTTGCCCCATCCGGTACAGTCAGTGCTTGGCTGTTTGCTCCAGCCACCACCACTGCCTCCATGCCCAAAAGAGGAGACGCTTGCAGAATCACAGTTTGAGTCCTTTGATTCTCCATTTTTGGCATCTCTGTTGCCCCAGAAAGCAGTTCCATCTTCGCTGACAGGCTCAGTAGGTGACTGACTGAGGTTTCCTCTCCAGCTGTTCACTGGACTCATTGGCTCGGGTTTAGTATTATTTGGTCCATCACTTTTAAGGTTAGGAGGTTTCATGTTGAAAGATACATTTGTGGGTGACTGGTGCTGTTCTGGGATATCCGGGTTGCCCCATGCACAGTCCCCTACAAGGTTTCCATTGACACAACCAATGCTACTATTTCCAATGATGCTGTGAGGGTGTGCCACTCCTCCTTGGCCACACCTACTAAGTGAAAGTGAATTTGAATAAACTATGCTACTCGGGCCTGACTCTACCCCAGGCCCCTCATGTCCAAGAGCTGGCCAAGCAGCAGGGTTGGCACTGGGGTTGAGGTTCAGATTAGAAGCACCCCAGCTGGACTGGCCTCTACTGCCCATGGGCAAGTCAACTTTTCCTTCTGAGACCCACCCTCTGTTAGGGCCACCTTGACTTGAGACCATACTAGAAGTGAGATTAACGCTGGCTTTGCTGATTGGGTAATGACCCTGCTGGCTAGCTCCTGTAGCCATAATAGTGCTACTACCGTTGCTGATGACCTCTGATGGGCGTTCAGCAACCAAGGTGCATTCTGGTGTCTGTTGGCTCTTGCCGTATGTAATGGAAGGCCAAGTGTCTGTGTCGTTACGGTAAATAATCACTTTATCCTGGTTGGTAAATGGGATAATCCAATGATAATTCTCATGCTGGGGTCCCAGGCCACTTTGATGGGGAAGTCCTGTAAAACAAATACACAGGGCAGAATTTTTTTATAGCAAAAATTGATAAAAAATAAATAAATAAATAATAATAAGTGCAAGACATCATGTAATCTTGTAACTATTACCAAGGGATACTTATTTTAGATTTTATTTCCATTTTAGTGTGGTCTGCAAGGTCCCAACAAAAATCAAGCTTCGTCAACATGCTCCACAGATAATCAGATGCATACTAAACCTAGATGTATTCTCTCTCTCTCTATTACACACTCACACACCCACATGCATTATCCATACCCTTAAATGGTCTATATGCTACTAAATGATTCACTGAATAAATCAAACATAGTAAGTATGACTAACCTAAGGTTTAGTTAAAGGGGACATGACATGAGAAATACAATTTTCCTTGATCGGTCCCTGGTTTGACATATACGAGGTCTTTGGACCACTAAAACATACTGTAAGTTTCAAAGTTTGAAACGCCATCCTCATTATAAAAAAAAAAGAATAAAAAAAAAAAAAATCAACCAAACTCTAAAAACGTGTTGTTTTAATATTGTGGGTTCTGTGACGCAACACAGGTAAATACATTTAGATATGACTGCCTCAAGAGCAAAACATAGACAAAAAAGTTATGCACTGGCAAAAATTTATATATGATCGCACCACGGACCCCGCCCACTGGCGTTAAGTTGCTTTATATTTGATGTGAGCACCATATCAAAAGCAAATAGAACCCATTATAATCAGTGTCTACCCTGGATACAGTGTAGAGATACCCGTGACGCATGCCATTTAAATAACTCACTTGAGTCTCTGTACAGACTTTAGAAGGACCCCATACATACAGTGTAAGGAACAAGTAGATCAGGGTTTCTAAAATCCAGCCCTGGAGGCCACCCTTACCTGCACTTTTCTAGTAACTTTGAAGACATAGACTAGCTTGTTCAGGTGTGTTTGATTAGAGTTGATACTAAACTCTGCAGGGCAGTGGACCTCCAGGACCAGATTTGAGGAACCCTGAAGTATAAGGTTTATTAAATTTTTAATGGTGCCCTGATTGCGTCGGAGGATTGTGTTTGTTTTGGAGCATTTGACTGCGGATTGTTTTGTAAACAAAGTACAGAGTAATTGAGATTTTGCAAAAATAAATGTGGTTGAAAAGTAAAGCAACCATCTATATTGTATCTGATGACAGCTACACGAACCACAAGTAAACAATTTCATAACACTTTGTCTGTAAATGAGTTTTATATTTAGAGAAGGGGCATTGACATTTTTTCTATGGAATGATGTTAGCTAGGGGTGGGCGATATGTGATTCTTTTTGGGGTGATACAATTCTTTTTCAAGTTGGTTTCACTATTTTGCAAGTGACTGAGCATTACAGCCAAACTAATGTCCCTATTTTGAAAAACAAAGCCCTACAAGGAAACAAAATATAAAATACAAAAGAATGGCATATATTTCGCTCCAAAGTGGACAAACCATTAAAGGAGTAGTTCACGTTAAAAAAAAAAAAAAAAAAAAAACTTTTGCTGATAATTTACTCACCCCCATGTCATCCAAGATGTCAATATCTTTCTTTCTTCCGTCGAAAAGAAATTAAGGTTTTTGACGAAAACATTCCCGGATTTTCTCCATATAATGGACTTCAAAGGTAACCAAATGGTTCAAGGTCCAAATGAGAGTTTCAGTGCAGCTTCAAAAGGCTTTAAACGACACCAGACGATGAATAAGGGTCTTATCTAGCGAAACGATCGCTCATTTAAAAAAAAAAAAAAAAAAAAAAGTTTTATAAGCACAAATGCTCACCTTGCTCTGTTCTGTGATGAGCGTTCGTGACTCTCCTCTTCAAACTCATTCATCAAAATGAACAAATTTTTTTTTCGAGTCATGACTCGAAGGGTCCTAGATAAGACCCTTATTCATCGCCTGGTGTCGTTTAAAGCCATTTGAAGCTGCACTGAAACTCTCATTTGGACCTTGAACCGCTTGGTTCCCAATTGTTTTTTCATCAAAAACCTAAATTTTTTTTCGACTGAAGAAAGAAAGACGTGGACATCTCGAATGACATGGGGGTGAGTAAATTATCAGCAAAAGTTTTTTTTTTAAAAGTGAACTACTCCTTTAATTTCATTGTTATTAAAAAATATGAACAAAAAATACACATTACATATACACAACACAATATACAAATATTATTATGGCGAGGGGGGCGTGGTTCAGCGAAGTCTGTAGCGAGACGGAGCCGAGAGGTGAGTAAGTAGGTCAAGTGCAAATGACGAACACCTGTCTGTGATTGCAGTAATTGGCGTGGGGAGATCGCATAAAAGCTGGCCGCGGCGAGAGAGTGGGGAGAGAGACTGGGAGCTTGTGCACGCTGTCTAGAGAACCGTCATTCTGTGGAAGCTGTGACCAGCGGAAAGAGTGTTACTGAATCTGTGACCTGAGAAGCTGTATCCAGCGGAAAGAGTATTGTTTGATGTGAGTATTGTTTGATTTTTTTTTTTGAAGTTCCCGAGTTTACTGTGTGAGCGTGCAGACGCGCCGTGGGGAGAGAATTTTGTTTAATAAAGTGCACTTTTTTAATAAAGTCCCAGCATTCGCCGACCCTGTGTCTTCTTCCATCACCCACACACAAACCTCCATTGTATCACAATTATAAACAGTGCTTTTGAGCTACAGTAGGTGTATTTAATAGTAGCATTCAAGAAAGTAATTAAATGAACAAATACAAACCCAATTCCATAAAAGTTGGGACACTGTACAAATTGTGAATAAAAACAGAATGCAATGATGTGGAAGTTTCAAATTTCAATATTATATTTAGAATACAACATAGATGACATATCAAATGTTTAAACTGAGAAAATGCATAATTTTAACGAAAAAATAAGTTGATTTTAAATTTCATGGCATCAACACATCTCAAAAAAGTTGGGACAAGGCCAATTTTACCACTGTGTGGCATCCCCTCTTCTTTTAATAACAGTCTGCAAACGTCTGGGGACTGAGGAGACAAGTTGCTCAAGTTTAGGAATAGGAATGTTGTCCCATTCTTGTCTAATAAAGGCTTCTAGCTGCTCAACTGTCTTAGGTCTTCTTTGTTGCATCTTCCTCTTTATGATGCGCCAAATGTTTTCTATGGGTGAAAGATCTGGACTGCAGGCTGGCCATTTCAGTACCCGGATCCTTCTTCTACGCAGCCATGATGTTGTAATTGATGCAGTATGTGGTTTGGCATTGTCTTGTTGGAAAATACAAGGTCTTCCCTGAAAGAGACGATGTCTGGATGGGAGCATATGTTGTTCTAGAACTTGGATATACCTTTCAGCATTGATGGTGCCTTTCCAGATGTGTAAGCTGCCCATGCCACACACACTCATGCAACCCCATACCATCAGAGATGCAGGCTTCTGAACTGAGCGCTGATAACAACTTGGGTTGTCCTTGTCCTCTTTAGTCCGGATGACATGGCGTCCCAGTTTTCCAAAAAGAACTTCAAATTTTGATTCGTCTGACCACAGAACAGTTTTCCACTTTGCTAGAGTCCACTTTGAAGACTAAAATTTCATCTTTTAATATTATTTCATTATTAAATATTATGTATCTGTATTATTATTCTTTATTAGTTTTCATGATCACTGTATTATCCTTTTGGAGTTTCAAAAAGCATGAGTTAAAAGCATGAGATGAACATATGTCAGGGGAAAGCTATATATTGCTCAGAGAGGTATGTGTGCCATGTAACATGTTCACTCAGCATAAATGTTTCCACTGATGCAAGTGTACCACAGATGTACACAACAAGGAAAGTAGCGCACGTATGACATTTACGTTCTAAGTTGAGAGGCTCAGAGCAACATGTTTGTTACCTTACAAGGAAGCTGTAAGACTGTGTGATGTATAAAAACTCAATGTCACATTGTACCACCCTCAGAGAAACATGTAGGCATGACCGGGTGAGAGGGTAGAGGAACATGGAGAAACGCATAGACCAGGCATGAACACAACATCTTGAAGTTTCTCTCCTGACATATATATAATATACAATAAAACTTTCTTGGCAAGATAACTGGTGTCCGGTCCCGTAAATTGAATAATAACGGGGAAACACAAGAGGCTTTAATTCCAAGTCTACAACTTTAAATGAGCCTTGGCCCAGAGAAAACGCCTGCGCTTCTGGTTCCCGTTTAGATATGGCTTCTTTTTTGACCTATAGAGTTTTAGCCGGCAACGGTGAATGGCACGGTGGATTGTGTTCACTGACAATGTTTTCTGGAAGTATTCTTGAGCCCATGTTGCGATTTCCATTACAGTAGCATTCCTGTGTGTGATGCAGTGCCGTCTAAGGGCCCGAAGATCACGGGCATTCAGTATGGTTTTCCGGCCTTGACCCTTATGCACAGAGATTGTTCCAGATTCTCTGAATCTTTGGATGATATTATGCACTGTTGATGATGATAACTTCAAACTCTTTGCAATTTTTCTCTGAGAAACTCCTTTCTGATATTGCTCCACTATTTTTTGCCTCAGCATTGGGGGAATTGGTGATCCTCTGCCCATCTTGACTTCTGAGAGACACTGCCACTCTGAGAGGCTCTTTTTATACCCAATCATGTTGCCAATTGACCTAATAATTGAGCTGTTCCTTATATGTACATTTAACTTTTCTGGCCTCTTATTGCTACCTGTCCCAACTTTTTTGGAATTTGTAGCTCTCATGAAATCCAAAAGGAGCCAATATTTGGCATGGCAATTCAAAATGTCTCACTTTCAACATTTGATATGTCATCTATGTTGTATTCTAAATATAATATTGAAATTTGAAACTTCCACATCATTGCATTCTGTTTTTATTCACAATTTGTACAGTGTCCCAACTTTTATGGAATTGGGTTTGTATAAAAATAAAACACTACAGAGATTTCATTGTATATTATACAATGATTTTTATTAAAGCTCCTATTAAATAACTATCCCTTTAAGGACAAGCAGCAGCATGTATATTATAGTTTACTGTCACTTTAAGACCGGCATGCAGTCACACATATGACACACAGTCGATTTTCTCTCACTTGTTGCTTTCACTTAAAACAAAACCAACTGTGTTTATGTAAACCTTCTGTGTATTTGACAGTATTAGCACAATAAGACTCGAAAGATAACTTAGTCCAGTAACCAGGAGGTGTTTGACAGGTTTTTAGTGCCCGTGCGCTTAGGTTGTATGCGCTAAGAAAAGTGCATGTTAGAACAGCACATCAGTACCTGAATGAAATGTTAAACCAAATGTGATATGAATGTACATCAGGTTGTTGAGACGGAGGTGCCAGAACTGCAACTGATAGAATGCATTGTAGCGCAATCCTACAATATTTCTTCAAAAGCAGTATCTCTGTATAATTCACTCATGACTAAGATCACCAAAATCAATGACATGTAAAGTTTTTTTTTTACAAGAAACATATTCTTCCTGCCTTAAAATAGCTTAAATGTAACTCTACAACCATGCCTCATTTAGTATGTGGTTCTATGAATATCCAAATTAGACATGCCTCAATTCACTCAAGCCAGCTCAGAGATCCACTCGTTGATGATCACATATTGAAGTGATTGTTTACAAGGTAATTTGTGACGTCAGAAAGCGATTTTAAACCGCATTTTTGAGAATGTCTTCGTTTCACTGCAGTTTTCAGGAGAAAATACTCAGCAATGGTGTTGACTTGTGAATTTGACTTAAAGGGATACTCCACCGTTTTTTCATATTAAACTATGTTATTCCCTTAACTAAGACGAGTTGATGCATACCTCTCTCATCTCAGTGCGTGCACTCAATTGCTCTGACGAGCGAGACACTTTAATAACACTTAACTTAGCCCAGTTCATTCATTAGGATCCAAGCAGAGAAGCGACCAAACACCTCCACGTTTTCCCGATATAAATACAGTTACACGAGTAGTGTAACTCGACCGAGAATGGTGACACAAAATAAAACGTTGCACTTTTCTAAGCGTGTAAAGTGGATAACTATAATGTATGGTGGAATACCACAGCAAGAGCTTGGGAGCACTTCGACTCGGCGCAGTAATATCCTCACTCGTGAAAAATCCTCTGCCCCCTCTCCTTCTCCGGAGTGATGATATTACTGCGCCGAGTCAAAGTGCTCCCAAGGACTTCCTATAGTATTCCGCCCTACATATAAGGAAAATATTAAAGGGGGGTTGACTGCGATTTCACTTTTTAGATTTTAAATAGTGTGTAATGTTGCTGTTGGTGCATGAATAGTATCTGTAAAGTTGTAGCACTGAAAGTTCAGTGTAAGCAGAAATATCGTCTTTTTAAAATCAGGAAGTATAATTGCCTACAAAAACGACTCGATTGGGACTACAGCTGGGTTTTAGACGTCACTAACCCATACATTTGCATCAACCCTCCCTCCGGAATATGCAGAAAAGGGCATGCGCATATTAAAGTGGCTCGTCGAGTGTGTGGTCTTCGTGTTCGAGCTCAATCAACAATGGATACAATTTATGTTTGATTATGTTCCTGAAAATGACGATCGTAATCTAGCTCTCTGTGCTGCACATTTTACGGAAGACAGCTTCCAGAATCTCCACGAATTCAACACCGGATTCAACAAGAAACTGTTACTAAAACATGAAGCAGTTCCAACTTTAAAACCAGAGGCAGCAGTTGTTGGGCCACAACCTGTAAGTAGGCTAAGACTTAATCATTTTAAATGTATTTGCATTTATAATTCCAGACGTAGTCTTGTGTTTTATTTATTTTTTTCAAATGCCAGCGCTGGCTTTATAGCCACTATAGGCTACTAGTTATGCTATTTTGTGCCTACGACAAACGTGTACAAACATCATGGACCTTAATTTTGTATAAGTACTTATGTTTTAAACGTATTTTTCATGTATATATGCTTTATGACATTATTTTCGATTTGATCAAGTACGTAAACTAATGCCAATGCTGTTTGAGTATAACTTTAGTAGCCAGTCAGTTGCTATTGTTGCCAATCAGATGCTATTGTGTAAAACAAACGTGTATAAAGTTAAAAAATGTAGCAAATTATCATTCAGAAACGTTTAGTAAGAGCAGCGTGTGGTGAGGTTCTGCTTGACACTCTTTATCGCTGCTTTCTCGGTCTGATTCTGCCTCAAACTGATACTGCAGTATCGACCATAGTATCGACACCTTTATTTACATGGTTGGACCTTTGGTATGCACGTTTCGCTCGTAAAGGTAATGGGCGTTAACCTTCCGGACATCGTGAGCGACAGTTTAGCCAATCACAACACACCGGCCCAAACTAACCAATCTGCGTGTTTCTGAGGTAGTGTTTTCATAGAATCAGGAAGTTAACCGCTCGTTCATGGGACAGAGGAGAGC
This sequence comes from Pimephales promelas, assembly GCF_016745375.1. The sequence goes on from NW_024121421.1 coordinate 540,606, forward strand.
GCGGCTTACAATAAAGGTGAAATTTATGAAAAATAAGACTTTAAAAAAGAAAAAACACAAATACATGGTATATTGCACCCCATAAAGTTAAACACAATCATGCAAAGAACAAAAAGCAGTCAACCCCCTATTTAAAATAATAAAAGCATCTAGTGTAATATTTTGCAAATTTAGCATCATTTTACAAGTCTTTTCACTTTCCTTTAATGTTTGACTGCACTGGGTCACTTAATTTATACAATGAACTAATCTGCAGCAAGGGCGTAGATTACGCGGGGGACGTGTCCCCCCCACATTTTATAAAATGTAAATTTGTCCCCCGCACTTTTTCATAGGGGAAGTGTTCACGGCATGTTGAGGTTTTCGCGAGCCAATGTGTATTTATAGATACAGATTTAAAATTCAAAGAGAAAAGATCGCCTATCTACTGTATCTACACGTGACTTTCACGTTGCCATGGTAATCAGTCACTCGCGCTCGTGCATCACCACACGCCCGTGCTCGCACCCGCACTGAATCCATCGTCGAAGGTCGAAAGGAATTCAAAACGGCAAAAAACACTTCACACTTTTTTCGCAAAAAAGTCAAGAACTGTAAGTTGTAATGTGGTATCCGAATTTTGTTGCTCATTGTCATTGATGAATAACTTTGCCTAATTTTCTGCCATTATCTAACTTATTTGCTTGAATCATGCAGCGTTGCACTTGACTTGTAACATGTGTACATGATGTTTACCATATAATAAGGTAACACTTTACAATTTGATTAAAAAGGTTTGTAGACAAACGTTAAGTTTTCTTTAAAAAGCCTACCAGAAAGTTTGAAGAAGTTTTAAAAGCATGAAGTTTGAATGTTTTCAATATGAAAGACAGTTTTGGTTAAGCAAAACAGATATAGATATAGATATAGATAGATAGATAGATAGATAGATAGATAGATAGATAGATAGATAGATAGATAGATAGATAGATAGATCGATAGATCGATAGATAGATAACTAATGGAGCCTTATTGTAATGTGTTACCATTCAATATAAATGCAGTATGCAATTGTAAAAAAAAAGGTATAATGCTTGACATTCTGTCCCCCTCACTTTTGAAATGATTGCTACGCCCCTGAGTTGCAGATTCAATGCAAGGAAGATGTTGTGTCAAACAGTTCTGTCAAAAATGTTCTGTCAAACAGAAGGAATCAATTTGTGTCAGCTCAAATTAATGTGCGGCTTATGATACCGCCTGGCCACAAAAGTGCCCAGTCCATCCAGTGCCCATGTTGAACATCCAGTGGTCAGTATGAGAGAATTGTACTCTAAACTGCTCTGATACAAGACACACAAATTCGGATGGTCCTGTCAAGCAAACAAAAACATGGCAATGATGAATAGGACTTTGCATGCTTAAACGACATACAGCAATTATCAGTTAGGGTGTACTCACTATTGTTGTTTTCAAGTGGTAATCAATCCTCCATACAACTGTTCACTACACTTTTATAATAAAACCATGGGCATTTTTAGTAAGGGATGAGCTAAATGTTTGGAGGTTTCACCATGAGAACAACTTCTCCTTAGTCTTTAAAATGACTGACATTAGTGATCAGATTTAGCAATCTTTTGAAAATTAGTCAGATTTAAATAATTACAAAATATCATATTTCTATATCAACATCTTAGGAAAATGGGATTTCTATGATAAAAATATGACTGCTTCATACGCCAGGACTTATATCGGGCATTCTGGGAGACACAACATATGAATAGGGAGATAAACTATTTATCAATATTGAAATATTATGAAAGTGTTGCCGATTATTTCTTCTTTTTTGCAGTATGCAAATAAAACGCAGATTATAGTTGTAATTGAATGGACAATCTAATTTATGGCCATTTTCCCCACATATTGCATAAAGTAAAAATGGTATATCGATTCACTACATTATATATTTTATAAAAAATCCTTAAACCTAAAAACGAATTAGTGAATGACATAAAATCACATTATCTTTGCCTATACATGTAATTTCATGTCCTTTTCTTTTTTTTTAAACAACTGCGTCCCATTACATGAATAAAATATGCTTATGCTCTGAACAATGTAGGCTAATGACATTAAAAATACTTTTTTTGCTGATTCTCAAGAGTATATGAACAGTAAATGTATGTGACCGTGATTTAGCATGCATTCACTCTTCATCAGATCAGAGTTAGCTAAGCATGGTTTATACTATGTTGAAACGCCAGCTCAACCCACGGCGGACCTGAGGAGCGAGTGCGTGTTCCCGCTGTGATATGACGAGGCAGTCGCGCAGAAGTGTTGCATGTGCTGAGAGTCCGTCTTCAGACTCAGAGCCATCGCTGGGGTCTCTCACACACTCCTTTATGCAACGTTTTAAAACAAAGACATCGTCTGAGAAGTTTAAAGGTGCCATATGTAATAATTGAGGTAAAAATATCCAAAAAATGAGCTACACGCATCAAAAGAATGAGAAGAAATAAGTGCAATGATGTAATTAAAAAACTGATAAGTTATAGTGCTGCCGAGATATTAACCTGAATTAGCATGCTAAATTACTAGCCCCGGCCCGGCAGGTGTCGTAATACCAGTTTCGGCCATGGGAGGCGGTATGCGGGCGGGCAACATTACCACCAGCCAAACTGCAATAGACGAGTAACTCGCGCGGCTTGTGTGTGTACTTGAACCTGATGTCAGTCGTGTGGAAAATACAGCCCACTACTACATTTCAGTTCAGGGAAGAGTTCAAAAAAATGATTGGTCGACATTATGCATGAGGAATACATTTTGGTAAGTTGTAGCATACTGTATCTTTCAACAGAGTTCGTTTTCTTTTTCCATTAGCTAGTAGAGATGATCAGTTCACGTGCGCTAGGGATCTGTCGTGTTCATGTACAAGCGCCAAAACGGTATTTATTATTTGAATTGCGTAATAAAATTGACAGAATCTTAGAGCTTAACTAACCTGCTTGCTTGCTAAGTGTTCATTGCATGTGTCCCACAGTGAATTTGTGAGAGTTGGCAGCTCTGAATGGCGCTAGGTTGATCAACATCAGCGAATGCTGTCTGTCAAATTAATTCAAACTAACAATAAAAGTGTAATATGAACAAAACGAATACCATAAACTTCAAATAATAGCCCGCAGGCTTTTATTTTCCCATATCGTCTAAATGCACCAGCTTGTTCTTGAGACAGGCGTCTATGAGACGGTCTTCATCATTTAGTGTTGTTCATTGAGTCTCTGATCTCTAGAAATCTCCAAATGCTCCATGTGAAACTGCAGTCTTCCGACCTTTTACTATTGTGTCAAATGATTTGAATAATATGCGGAGAAAGAGAGCAAAACAGCGCTCGCTTGTGTTGTTTGAAGACGTGCGAGTGTGCGCGGCCGCGGTACAACACATTTTCTGGAGGTATACTGCCCCCATCTGTTATGGAATATGGAATGTTTTTTGATTTTTAGTTCCAGATGGCACCTTTAAAGGGTTAGTTCACCTAGAAATTATGTCATTAATGACTCTCCCTCATGTCGTCCCAAGCCCGTCAGACCTCCGTTCATCTTCAGAACACAGTTTAAGATATTTTAGATTTAGTCCGAGAGCTTTCTGTCCCTCCATTGAACATGTGTGTACGGTATACTGTCCTTGTCCAGAAAGGAAATAAAGACATCATCAAAGTAGTCATGTGACATCAGTCGGTTAGTTACAATGTTTTGAAGCATCGAAAATACATTTTGGTCCAAAAATAACAAAAACTAAAACTTTATTTAGCATTCTGTTGTGTTCCGGTTCTGTTGTGGATCTACGTTCAGTGACGCTGCTGACGTGTGTGTGTGTGGTGCGTCCGTGTATTCGGGTTCTAATAAATATGGCTGGGCAAAAAACTGCAAGTCGAAATCCTAGACATGTGTGTGAAGATTATTATACCTCAGACTGTAACCGAAGCTCAGCCGCACCACACAGACGTCAGTCGCGTCTTACGTCATCAGCGTCACTGAAAGCGGATCTATAACAGAACCAGAACACAATACAATGCTGAATAAGGTCGCAGTTTTTGTTTTTTTTTTCGACCAAAATGTATTTTCGATGCTTCAAAACATTGTAACTAACCCACTGATGTCACATGGACTACTTTGATGATGTCTTTATTTCCTTTCTGGACAAGGACAGTATACCGTACACACATGTTCAATGGATGGACAGAAAGCTCTCGGACTAAATCTAAAATATCTAAAATATACTGTGTTCTGAAGATGAACGGAGGTCTGACGGGCTTGTGACGACATGAGGGAGAGTCATTAATGACATAATTTTCATTTTTGGGTGAACTAACCCTTTAAAGTATCAACACTGACATATAGAGCAGAATAAAACATACAGCTTACTTTATTTTATTATAAATGTTTTTTAGCCTTCATTCATTACACAGCTGGCCTTCAGATGCACATTCCAGGTAATAATTGCTTTGAATGATGATTGAATAGTGTAATAGAAAATGTATTTTCTTTGTATCTCTTGAAACATATATTTGCTTGAGTGGTTTGTGAAGTTGCAAGATGCATCATCATCTCCTTTGTAAATAGTTCAATAGTGTCCGCTTTGCAAAGAGGTCAATAGGACAGTACAAAATGACAGAATGGTCTGTTTTTCTTAGCAATAGATAACTTTGAGTGCATCAAGAGCAAGACATGTTTGGTTAGGTGTTGTTTCTTAAGTGCCATATGCGCTGACTGTGAAGATGCACAGAACTCAGGGGCCTTAGTCCAAAGATAAGACGAGGAGGAGGTACATCTAGGAGGGTGATCTTTTAGGTATATAAACCCTGTAAAATAAGAAGACATTGGCCCTTCTCATATCAGACTCTGTCTGTGTGTGAACTGCCTTTCTTGCAAGAAATAAATACTAACACTTATACATTTTGAGATCTTCATTTGTTCTTCAACTGTTGTTTAAGGTGTTGATGAAAGAATTTCCACAACAATAGGCAACAGTAAAGGCTCATTTTTTTCATTAAAAAGATAGTTCAGAGCAGAATAGAAATAATGCATTTCTTTAGTGCATTTTCACCCTTCATCCGAGGATCAGCATGTCTCGCTTCATATGATTTGAGAAAATCTGCATAAAAATGTTTCCTCTACAGTCTATTTTTCTTAAATACAAAGTAATATTTCCCCACCCTCTAAAAATTAAGTTTTAATAGAGAAAGTGTCACATATCTGTTCATCCTACAGTAAGAACCATAACTTTTAGGAATGCACCGATATGAAAGATTTTGGCCGATACTGATAAATCTTTATATTTGAAAACTGATAAATCTAAATCCAAATTTTTATATAATTTTTGAGAGCCTGATTACTAAAACCAAAAGTTTCACCATTAAAATCCATGTCCCAAGCACACAATTATAATGATGTTCTTATCCTCTTATGTTATGTAGCTTTTATGACAGACTTGCGACTTTATTTTCCTTTTTGAAGTGATTTCAATCATATTTCAAGCAATTCAAAAGCATCATGGTGAACATTGCGATCAAAGAAAAACATTTCGTGACAACAATATTGTAATATTATTGTTGCAACATTTTTAAACTTTCAAAATGTCCGGGATTTGGCTTTTGTGTTCTACAGTCGCCATTCATCATGTTTACTGTGGCGAGCGGGACGAGTCATGAGTGAATCAGAAAATGATTCGCTCAAATGTAAACTTATTTACGAAGGAAAGGCGCCACTTAAACTTCCAAAATACAATACATCCACTGTGTTTTCAGTGGCTCTGATGTCAGAAGTAAGAGAAAACTACCATGTATGTCATTATTACATCCCATCCCACAAGAGAACGTTTACGTTTCCAAGAGACATTACCGGCTGTCGTTGAAACAGCGGAGGATGGTGTACAGATCACCGAGGGCGGGGTCTAGGCCACAACTACCCTGTCAATCAAACCCCTTTCTCAATTCTACGTCACAAAGCGCTGAATCTTAGAACAGCTCGTTCTGAGACAGTGCTTATTATATATATTGAGTTTGTAAAAAAAAAAAAAAAAAAAACATTGAGTGGATTTTTATCATTCAAGGGTGGTTTTGCTCATACACTGCCAACACACATTTATGTTCAAACACCATGTAAAAGTGAATTTTGCATAATAGGTTTGACTGGCCGATATTAGGCATTTTCCAAACTATTGGTATCGACAGTAATAATTTTTCAAAAATAAAATAAAAAACGGACGAAACGCGCTTGAACCATGTCATGTTGTATGGTTTGTCCACCAGAGGGCACTCTACACAGTCCCTGTTGGCAACACTCGTTGAGTTGGTCACGATACATACGTTGCTTGAATAACAATTAAAAGAACATCCGCATCAGTTCTCTTAAATCAAATAAGCATGACAAAATTTGTGACTATCATGTCCAGTTTTGCTGTTAAATAAGCCGAGAGTGAAGCAGAATTAGCTAGTAATAGCTACATTACGTTGTTACAGTGTAGTTGACTGACTGTCCTTTTGACTTTTGACAATGTGACTGAAGTATTTCTTTAATAGCGCAGGACAGTTATAGCAATGAGACGTCTCATCTCTCCTTGGCCTGTTATATTGAAAATGTATGTTTTACAATTTGCTGTATGACGTTATCCATTGCTAAATCATGGCTCATCATAGACTAGCTAATCACAAAGCTAGCTAATGCCACTGTCATCAGTCTGTTCTGTTGTGACTTGTGACAATAAAAGAAACAAGTTTCTTTTTAAAATGCATTATTATATTATTTTAGTTAAACAATAAAATAAAACAATAATAATGTCAAGATGGCAGAAAACACAGGCGACATGTCATGCATCCACACCATACCAAAACAATACCATACTGCCCACAAGGTATAAATTAAATAACATTTCATTGTTGATTCTGGTTAAGTTCTGGATTATAGGGTTGTGTGAATAAAATGGCATGCACATTTGACAAACAGTAAAGATTTACTATGCTGCTAAATAACAATTGGACTTAGCTCACTCGCTCGCTCGCACACGCACTTCTCTTGCTCTCTCACGATCGTGCAACACAGACTCTCTTCCTTACTCGCGATTGGACACTTACACACACACGCTTACTCACTCGTGCTCGCACAAACACACACTCACTCTCTCTTTCTCTTTTGCTCACTCGCTCTGAAAGCTGCAGGTGTTTTTAATTTTTCTGCCATTTTCTCACTCCCACTAACTGACATTGGCCGTAGAATGAGAGACATGGACGCAAACAGGACGCATCACGGAGACCGGTGTCTGTCCGCGAGAGAGACCGGTATCTGTGTGCGAGAGAGACCTTTTAGACGCACTTGGATATTTTTTTTGAAATATTGATACTAGAGGTTGAAATATTGATACACCATCGTGAAAAAAAATATTGATAGTTAGCTGTATCGATATTTTTCCACAGCCCTACGTGCTGCTGACATATTATTGTAGCAGAGTTTGTGCTAAATACAGTGTAATAATAGTTTAGCCATGAAAATGTCACAAGTAACAGAAAAAAGCACAAATGTCAGAGCATGGTCAGAACATGTCAGAACTCCAGGACCCAGAAAACACCTCAGACCCCAGAGGGTTAAAATATTTATAAGCAGGAAATCAAATGTATATGAAACAGTGAAGACAATAACGATCCACAAATTGACAAAGACATTAGGAGCCATGAAACAGCTGGTGAGCTCATGTTCCCAGGGATGTCCCTTCTGCTCAAGCACTGCTCTTCCACCTGCCGTTAAACCAGATTGGAGTGAAGCGAAAACACTCTCAGGCATCAACCAGAGGGGTGTAGAGGAGGGGGTCCGTAAACAATAATTGAAAAAAAAAAAAAAAAAAAAAAAAAACCACTAGAGACAGAGACAGAGTCCCACAACCTTGCCGCTCCCATGACCTCAGGCTTAGAATGATACTTAAGAGGTCAATGCCAGGCTTTGTTAAGGTATAGCAGGGTGGGAGACACAATCCTCTGCCATTTAAATCATTGTCCCTGTGGAATTCTACATTCCAGCTGGGCCATGAGGAGGAAGAAAATTTCTATCTAGTAAGACAACCAATGACAAAAAAAAACAAAAAAAAACACCAAAATGTATATCTAATCATACCTGATATTGGTCAAGTGAAAAGCCTGTCAAAATAAATATCTTAGTCTCTTCATCAAAAACAAAGCATGATTCTCACCCGTGTGGCGTTTGCTGGTGGGCGTCCCAGGAGGGGAGATGACCCCGGTTTGAGTGCAAGCAGAGGTCGGGTTCAGAGCGGCTGTAGGTAAAGGTTGACCCCTCTTCAATAACTGCCTCTGCTCCTGCTGTCGGAAGCGTGGAGGAACCTCTTTGTGCACATATCGGGGACTGGACTGCTGCAATGGAGGTTGTAGGGTATTACTAGGGTTACGCTTGCCATTGCTGGTGGTGGAGGCAGAGGGTACAGGCAGGTTCAGGGTCAGAATGGGACTTGAAGGGATGCTGGGATTGGGTTTAATGGAGACTGGCACTGCAAGAGATGGGGAAATATAAAGACAAAGTTTAAATTGAGATAAATGAAGTGATAAAATAAGTGGTAAATGTATTAAACTGTTAACCGTCTCCACCTTTTTGAGTATAGATCAATTGATAAATGGTTGTAATTCATGAACGCTTTGGAATATAGGCCTGAGGATGGTCTTTTTTAAAGTAGACACTCAGGAGATTATTGCAGAAAAAGCACTTCAAAAGTGAAGTGTGTGTGTTTGCATGTGTGCGTGCATGTTTTTTTTTAAGTGAGAGATGGTCTGATTTTGACCATATCAATCACAAATCATGTGGTTTTGTGAGATCATTGTCATTTTTGGGTGAAATATGAATGTACTGGAAGGGTGAATAATTGCTTAAATTTCTGTTTGTTTGTCATACAGATCGATCTATCAATGGCTTCTGGTCTTGAGATCTACTGCTGAAATCACATGGACAATTATTGCACTTTTGTTTCCGTTTGAAGCTTGAAAACTTAGTATACAAGTACTTTTTTTTTACTGCTCCACAGAAGAAAGTCATACAGGTTTGTAGTGACATGAGGGAGAGTGAACTGTAGTACGTTTTATGTTTAGGATGAGACACTGATCTATATAAATGACTGGGTTTCTCATAAGATCAAAAGAAGTGAAGCCAGTACCGGCCTATATTGGTATTCCCTATACTTAAAACACAAACGTCCTAAACATTGATTGGTTATTTGTTTAAAGACGGAAATTTACCCTGCTTATTAAAAGTTACGTTCATCTTTATTACAATATCAAATATCAGATATCAGCTGATAGACGAGAGACACCTCAGAATTACAAATGTCACAGTGATTCTTATAAAATTTTAATAATTTATGCTTAGTAAGGCATGTGCATAACTTAATACGCCATCTACAGTTATTCACTGGTTATGAAATTATGTAAACCGTATAATACTTCTTTATTCGTGCAGTTATTCTCCCTTTTTTTAAACAACATAGAAACCAAATGCAAAAAAAGAGAAAAATCCAACCTTTTATTTAAGTACATTACTTTGGTGGTAAAAAAAAAAAATATATATATTTAAAAATTTCAAATCACGTGTCCCACAATTATTGGCACCCCCTAACAATTCTGCTGAAAAATGTAATTGATTTTTAAAAAATATATATTTTCTGTAGTTGCTAATGTTGGTCAGGATATCTAGGAACTTTTAATTAGTAATTCATGACTTCCTATTTTCCCTGGGGTATAAATATGACACAACACAGAGGCCTAATTCTCTTACCCATTTGTCAACATGGCAAAGACAAGAGAACACACCATTCAAGTAAGGCAGATGTGTGATGACCTTTATAAGTCAGGCAATGGCTACAAGAAAATAGCCACTCACCTTATCTTGCCCGTATCTAAAGTTAGAGGAATCATTAAGAAGTTTAAAACAACTGGAACAGTGACAAACAAGGCTGAAAGAGGTCCCAAGTTTATCTTGCCACAACGCACTGTGAGGAGGATGCTAAGAAAAGTAAAAAAAAAAGTCCTAAGCTCACTGTCACAGAATTCCATCAAATAGTGGCATCTTGGGGTCACAAAATCTCCAAAACAACCATCAGACACTCTCTACATGCCAACAAGATGTTTGGAAGGCATGCTAGGAAAAAGCCTTTTCTCACTAACACTGACAAACGTAAATGTCTGGAGTTTGCCAAACGGCACTGGGACTTCATCTGGGATCGTGTGCTTTGGTCGGATGAGACTAAGATTGAGCTTTTTGGCAACAAACACTCTAAGTGGGTCTGGTGTAAAACAAAAGATGAGTATGCCGAAAAGTACCTCATGCCCACCTTGAAGTATGGTGGAGGATCTGTGATGCTGTGGGCCTGTTTCTCTTCCAAAGGCCCTGGGAACCTTGTTAGGGTGCATGGCATTATAAACGCTTTAAACTACCAGGACATTTTAAATAAAAACCTGATGGCCTCTGCCAGAAAGCTGAAGATGGGTCGTCATTGGGTCTTTCAGCAGGATAATGATCCAAAACGTGTGGCAAAATCTACACAAAAATGGTTCAGTCACAAACTCAAGGTCCTCCCATGGCCATCTCAGTCCCCAGACCTCAATCCAATCGAAAACCTGTGGGGTGAGCTAAAGAGGAGAGTGCACAAGAGAGGGCCCAGGATACTGGATGATCTAGAAAGATTTTGCAAAGAAGAATGGTCAAAGATCCCTCTCTCTGTGTTCTCCAATCTCGTGAAATGTTATAGGAGGAGATTAAGTGCTGTCTTGTTGGCAAAAGGGGGTTGTACAAAGTATTAACATCAGGGGTGCCAATAATTGTGGGACACATGATTTGAAGTTTTTCTTTTTTAAATTTTCTTTTTTTTTTTTTTTACCACCAAAGTAATGTACTTAAATAAAAGGTTGGATTTTTCTCTTTTTTTGCATTTGGATTCTATGTTGTTTTAAAAAAAGGGGAGAATTTTTAGAAGTCCTCGACCACATCTTAAACAGGGGTGCCAATAATTGTGGAGGGCACTGTACATAAAAACTACACATGTGCGACTGATACGCTGCAAATAGGGTGATTTGAGGTCAATGTTTTGGCTGTAAGTCAATGATGACCTCTGTTGGTAGGAAACTGTAAGAACTTGAACACTTCCGGTGGCTTCAACGCCTACTGGCAGTTTAGAACGCAATGAGCAATCCAGTCATTTATGTATCAGTGGGGTGAGACCAAATCTATGAAGATGTTGAATATATATATTTTAAGACTAAACAACAAATCTTCAAACTTTATAAAATATACATATAAATACACACAAAATAAATAAATAAACAAACATAAGCCACCGGATTGCACACATTCAGACAGATAATCTCCTCAATACTGTTTACAAAGAATGCTGACGAGGAAGTGTAATTCTTGACCTCGGACCACAAAGGCCACTGAACCTTAAAGATGTGACAATATTATAAACTGTGAAAAAATGGTAATTATTATTATGGTAATAATAACCTTTAATTACGCAAGAACTTTAAGGCACTTAAACAACTTTAAACAGTTGCGTTATAAAAAACAAATTCGACCCCCCTCACAGTTGTCATGAAAGGGCAAAATGAGCTATATAGACCAAATCCACTTTTGCACCAGGCTGTAAAACATTTTTTTTTTTTTTTTTTTTGCTGTAAAGTTGGCCATTTTACCATAGTATATGGAATTGACTCTCTTTTGCATCCAGTCTCTAGCGGCCAGTAAATGAATTGCCTTTCAAGTCATTTCTGTGTTGATTTCAAGAGAGAGACAGGAAGGTTGCTGCTTGGGCAAACTGCAAAAAATGAATGTCTAAGACTGTAAAAGACATCCAGAGTAGCTCTGTGGTGCTGTGCATCATGTCACAGCACAAAAACATTTGGAAAAGCTATATGCTGCAGTGACTAAACTAAAGACTACCATCAATATCAAGTCATTTTTGTCAGCCTAAACCTCAGAACGATTTCCTGGGTAAACTCTTCACAGAAGGGCCATCTGGGGCAGGCTCTTTGAGAAGTTTACACACAATGCTTAGGAAAAAAGAACAGGATTAACATCAGGCTCAAACACTGAGCAGCTCTAAGCAGAGTTACTGTAACTCACTCAAGGATTTGGGTTAAAGATAGACAGAGTTCAAAGAAAAGCTTCATGCTGAGATGAGCCATTTATAACAGCCTGAACGCCAGATTTGCCTTAAGAAATTAAATGAACTGGAATTTGTATGGCAAAATGAAATCTGATCCAGTGCTTCCTCTAGCATGGGGGGTTGAACCTGCTAGTGTTGTGGAGCGGGCATGTAATTTTTTAGCAATCAAAAAGCATGTCTTATTAATTGAAATCATGTATTATGAACATTTAAGAAAAAATATATATGAAAAAAATTCCACACTAATTCTGTGTTGTGTTTTTGCTGGTAATAAAATGAAGGCATAAAACACAAATTTTATCATTTATCATAAACTTTTTGTAAAATAACATGCTGCACAATGACCTTTACTTTTAAAATTAAAACATGGATTATTCCTTAAATTCAGTTTTGTTAAAAAAAAAAATCATAATTTATTTGGATTAGTGTATTATCACATTAGGACATATATCTAAATTCTACTGTACAACAGTAATATATTTCTGTCAAGTTAAACCGAACTTTTATTTTGACAGGTTGCCGCAAAGACCTTTTGAATTTCTGTGTGTTTGTCATGATGATAGTTTCTCAAATGAAGCACTTTCAGGGTGGATCTAGAGCATGGAAAGGAAGTTCATGTATTTCTGTCTTCATATAGGCAAAAAACAGCACAAGCGTCACACGTGCTTCAGTGTGTGTGTGTGTGTGTGTGTGATAAATGAAACTGCGCATTGGCTGCACCATTCATTCACAAGGAACAAGGCAAGCAGGATTCGTATTTAAATAGTCTTTGTGGTTTAATATTCACACACACTAGTCTACTACATTGTGATTTGATTTCAAGTATACTGAACCGCTTTCTATTTATTCCTCGAAAATATACAGTAAATTCCTTTTTTATGACTGGATTTCGTCAGCATTTTAGGGGGGGTGGGGGTCGTTTTTGGGAGGGCAGGCCACCCCCCTAAAACAATGGTAGGGTAAACACTGTGATCAAATTGCCTTTGCAGATCTCTGCACATTTATAAAATAAAATCTCAGAGCATAATTCACAGTTATCATGTGGGATCAAGAGAGGCGCACTAATTGAGCAAAGAACTCAATGTTTTCCAGTTGTAAATTGAATACAGAGATCCCCTGGAGTAATTTGAAAACAGAGCTGCTGGCTGCTGCCTGAAGCTGGTGACGCACATCTATGATTACATTCTGGTCACCTATCCATCGACCACACTTCCAACCAATCAGGATGCAGTCTCTCTGACTGCCACTTTCTCTCCTGTGCCCATCTCCTTCGCACATTTCCCCTCCTCCTCTGCCCTTTCTCTCTCCATTCTCTCCTCCATCCCCCACAGCCCGTTCGTCTCGTTTATTGTCCCTATTGTTCAAAGTGCTTGTGAATTCATTACAGGAAGCAGATGGACACTGGGACCACAAGCTTTTCACACTGGCAATCTCAGACAGACAATTTGCTATGGGGCCTCTTTCATTCCATCTCTTCCTGCCTGTGTCGATCATTAGTTCTTCGTGATTCTATATCTACTTGTACAACACCATCTCTCTCACTTAAAAATGTACATACATATGCACTACTACGGTTCTTAATCCTAGAACAAATCTGGCACCACTGACATGTTAAGGGTGGAAATCATCCAGGACCAGGATAATATAATATATCGTGTATAAATGTTAATAAACAGTAAAATAAGGGCCATCAAAATAAATGTGACAGAGATATATATCTATCTTGCATTAACTTGATCCGCTTGCATCTGTAAATTAATTTGATTGAATCCTTGGCGTAATTACATTCTTCGAATAGCTTAACTTAGAAAAGAGAACAATTCACTTAAAAACACTGATTCTTGGCATGCAGTAGTAAGAATAGTATTGTGAACTAATTTATTACAATATTTTGAAATATATATATATATATTTTTTTTTTCTTGCATGTATCTTTACATGTTTATTTTATTGACAAAATAGTAATTAACCAATTCCACTTCCATTTTCCCATCTGTCATTTTAACAAATATGAAAAGATCCTCGACCCATGTTAATAACTCTTCCCCTATGTACATGTACATGTTATATACCCCCTATCTACATACAAATTTCACTTGCATTTGTCTTGGGATGATCCTCGTTTATTGCTGCAAAGAGAAAATTAGAAATTGTTGAAGACGCACAGGCATGAACTGCTGACAAAGCACAATATATTCTGTATGTTGCCCAAAGTGTATTTTTGATGAATGTTTCATTAGGGATGCACCGATACCGATACCAGTAAGCTCATGTACTTGTATCCGTACTCGTAAAAATACCCCGATACCAAAGACCGATACCTCACGTGACGTAACTGACAGAACTTTCCAGTGCACACAGAGACACCAGCCGCAACAGACGCAATGTCAGCCTCAGCAGTGTGGAAATATTTTCAAAATCAATGAGGACCCACGCATGGCAATCTGCACGATTTGTTCTGCATTAATATCGAGAGGAGGTACAAAAGCCAGTACATATAATACACGTAACTTGATAAAACATCTGAAATTGAAACACAAAAGTGAGCACGGCGAATTTGCCACTAGCAGTAGCACTCAGCAACAAACTTTGCAGCAAACCTTATCCAGGCAAGAGAAAATGTCAAAAGATACCCCAAGAGCAATAAAAATAACAGAGATGCTTACCCAATTTATCTTGACGATCAACCATTCTCAGTTTATTGGTTAAAGTTTATTTAAGTTGTTAAAAATAAAGATGCTGATATACTCATTAGTCATTGTGTCATTGTGTTGTTCTTAGAAAATTGCCACATCAAATAAGAAATCATCTTGTATAAACGGATGAAGAACAGAACCAAACTCAGGACTTAAAAGTCTGTGTAAAGCGATATTAAATATGTGTTCAGAGTTGATCACACTCAACTCAACTCAACTCAACTTTATTTATAGAGCACTTTCAAGACCACAAGTGGAACCAAAGTGCTGTACAAAATGAATAAAATAGAAAGTAAAATAAAGAAATAAAAAACAATACAAGCACATGACATATGAAAAAAAAAAAAAAAAAAAAACTTACAAAGGATTATCAAATGCTAAAGAAAACAAGTAAGTTTTAAGCGCACTCTTAAAAACACCCAAAGAAGGACAAGATTTCACAGACAGGGGAAGGTCATTCCAGAGCCTAGGAGCCGCAACAGAGAAGGCCCGATCACCTTTACCTTTCAAACGGGACCGCGGAACCATAAGAAGCAATTGATCATTTGAGCGCAGAGATCTACTGGATTGACAGCGGCTAATTAAGTCAGTAACATATTCAGGTGATTGGCCATTCAGAGACTTAAAAACATACAACAATGCTTTGTATTGAACTCTGTATCTTATGGGTAACCAGTGTAATTTAATTAAAACCGGAGTAATGTGCTCTCTCTTCTTAGTACCTGTTAAAAGTCTGGCAGCTGAGTTCTGAACGAGTTGCAGACGGGAGAGAGAGGCCTGACTCACACCCAGATACAAAACATTACAGTAATCCAAACGGGATGACACAAAAGCATGAACAACCTTCTCCATATCATCAAAAGAAAGGATAGATTTCAATTTAGCAATTGATCGAAGATGGAAAAAACTATTCTTAACGACAGCATTGTCGTTTGCCGGTCAAATTTAAGCTCAGAGTCAAAAATGACACCAAGGTTCCTCACACTAGACAGCTTTTTCCCAGGAAACAACCCCAGGCAATCATCATCCACACACCCCTTATTTCCAAATAAAATCATCTCGGTCTAATCCTCATTTAATTGGAGAAAATTATTCGCAAGCCAACACTTAACTTCGGCCAAACATGCATGGAAAGACTGAATGGCACATTTATGCCCATGTTTCAATGGTAAATAAATTTGAGAATCATCCACATACAGATGATACTGAATCCCAAATTTCTCAAAAATCGAGCCTAGAGGGAGCATATAAAGGGAAAATAAAATAGGTCCCAGTATAGATCCCTGTGGAACCCCACACACAAGAGGGGCAACAGAAGAAAAATATTCCCCTAAACTGACAGAAAAGGTCCTATCCTTCAAATATGAAGAGAACCATTTCAGGGCTAAGCCCTGAATACCAACCTGATTCCTAAGACGATTAATGAGAATGTTATGATCCACTGTATCGAAAGCCGCTGTAAGATCTAACAAAAGCAAAACAACACGGTTTCCAGAATCAACACCTCGTAGGATATCATTAGAGACCCTCAAAAGAGCAGATTCTGTACTATGACTAGCTCTAAAACCTGACTGGAATCTATCGGCAATATTATTCCTCATTAAATAGTCATTTAGCTGTGCATGCACAATTTTTTCCAGTATCTTTGAAATAAAAGGTAATTTCGAAATAGGACGAAAACTACTCATGTCAAAGGAGTCTAGGCCATTTCTTTTTAAAAGGGGCTGAATAACCGCATGCTTAAAACTAACCGGAAGGTTTAGGGGGGTGAGTGTAACGGAGGCCAGCTAGTAGTTGCTGTGTGAGTAAACCTCACTTCCCGATCTCAATTGGTGCTCTAGCGACAGACGCTAGAGGCTGCAGTCTTTAGCCTCCTTGTTAGCGCGCCTGACTCTCATGCCGGAGACACGGGTTCGAGGCCCGCTCGGAGCGGGTCGAGTTGGACCCGGGTGTGAGGGGTTACATTGGTGCCGTGATCCGGATGAGAGTGAGGTTTAGGGGGGTGAGTGTAACGGAGGCCAGCTAGTAGTTGCTGTGCGAGTAAACCTCACTCCCCGATCTCAATGGGCGCTCTAGCGACAGACGCTAGGGGCTGCAGTCTTTAGCCTCCTTGCTAGAGCGTCTGACTCTCATGCCGGAGACACGGGTTTGAGGCCCGCTCGGAGTGGGTCGAGTTGGACCCGGGTGTGAGGGGTTACAGTTGCAATTATGTCCCGCAGTCCAGATGGAACCAAACCGTGGTCCGCCTTTTGAATGCCACTGCTCTAAATGTAGAACATTCATTTTTCACATATTTATATTACACATTTATTATATATTACAATACATTTTAATCTTCTAAATATATACTGATTAAGCTGACAGGGACTCTTGAGGGAGATTGCAAATGAGCATGGCTTTTGTTAATTTGCATAATCATACAGTCATTTCTGGAGTTTGAATTCATTCATTACTAGTTGCAATGTTGATATGCATGACAGTACAATTAAATATGATAAATAAAGTCCTCTAAACTGATTAATGTGCAGCAGAATAAATCAACATTATAGTCTAAACTTTCATGATTAATGAGTATTTATGAATGTGACATTTGAAGACCACCCTTCCTTTCTGCTTAGGCAAATTAGTCGCTAATTACTGTGGATCGCAATTCATAAAAATCAGCCTTATGGTTGAGTGTTGATGCAATCAATTGGATGTGAAATTGTAAATTAATTGCAACAAGAATTACAGTTTATCAGGCAGAGAATTGATGCTGCTATCATTTGTGACACTGTGATATTCACTGTTTTGCTACTAAGAGAAATCACAATGAACTTCAAGGGGGGTGGAATTTCCACCCCAGCTGGGAATAATTGGGGCATAAAATGCCTCGTCTGAACTGTATTATTTTGGCCTTGTTGTGCTGCACTAAGAAATTGGTGACCTTTGCAGAAATCCACTTTTAATTACACAGTAAATGAATTTCCATGTTATGATGAGATGTGCCTTTTTAAATCGGTCTGAATGTTTAAAAGAACAGCCATAGCTCAAACATGACAACTGCTGCCAACAGATGTCACTGAGGCGAGTTAAAGGTGGCTTCTGTTTCTCATCTCAATATCCTGATCTCAGGCGAATCTTCCTTCCTTTGCCTGACATGTAAAACAATAGCAACCCCTGATGACAATTTATTGTTAGTCTATTAACCCACCTAACAGAGTTCATCAAGCATCCTCAACATTCATGTAAATGTGCATGAAGCAAACAATTCAGACAAGGCTGAATTTTCATACCAGCACTGTGAAAGGCACACCAAATTTCCAAAATCTGTAAATGCGAACACACAAAACATTCAAACACTACAAAGGGATGATGTTTATCCATCCCTAGACACAATGAGTAACACTTAATGCATGTCCATCATTGGTTATATCTGGAGTGCACCTATATTTACAACAGGAAGTCACAAAACAGATTTATGTGGTTAATTTACTTCTAATGTTGTCAAGACAGCATTACCATCCAACGGCACAGATTACCATCCAATATTACCATCATATACTACCTCAGAACTTTGGGACAATCAAAATAAAGATGCGGTGAAGTGGAGACAATGGACCATTTTGCCTGCCAAAAATATTACTAATTCAAACACACCTGAAGTTGGCACCAAGCAAGAAACAATTACAAAAGCAAGAAAGACTGCACAGAAAAACATGCTAATAACCAGTCCAAAAAAATTAATGCTGAGGAATATCTCCCATCCCGGTGTGGTGAAGAGATGGGTCCCCCTGAAGAGATGGGTCCCACCTTAGGACCCCATAGTATGCCTGATCTAAATATGTTCTCGCGATAACTTGATAAAAGCAGTTTGTTGCCGCCAA
The DNA here is from genome assembly GCF_016745375.1 of Pimephales promelas. The sequence goes on from NW_024121421.1 coordinate 559,351, forward strand.
GTAATACGTTTATTTGTTTAGCGCTTTTCAAGTACAACGTTTATTTGTTTAGCGCTTTTCATAGTAGGTTTGGTCAACAGCAGAGGAGAAAGTCTGCGAATTTTTTAAAATATTACTGTTATTGTGTCATGAAATGTAATTTTAAGAGTTTTTAAGTCGAGAATGTAGTTGTTTAAAGCTCAAATCTGTGGTTTATTTATAAAGATAGCGCCTTTTAAAACATTGTTCTGATTTAGGCTATTTAACTTTAACGTTGTAGCTAGCATGCTGACTTATTGACTGAATCTTTTAACTTGCTTTATTTCTTGACTTGTATTAGCTTATTTTAGGCTACTTATACTTTAATAATGTCTATTATTGATCAATAAAACTAAAATTTAACAAAAAAGTGACAGGATTGTGTCATATTATTTCATGTACCTTATATAAGAATTTTTTAATATGATATCACCAACATGTCATGTATTCTTCATATGGGATGGGTAGAATTTCAGAGTATGTTGTCTTGAAAGAAATCAAGCATCACTGGCAAAGGCTCAAAAGAAAACATGCCTTTCTAAAGGTCATTTAAAGGCTGTTGTTGATAATATAAGTTAAAAAAACTAACAGTTTTTTTTAAAAACAAAAAACTTCATACTAACAGATTGCCGAGCGTTAATCGTCCGCTAATCGCCTGCGATTTGCACGCGATAACACCCTGACATGCCGGTGACTCAACGATTTGCAAATCGGGCTTAAATCGGGCTTAAAATCATGTAGTGTGAACTAGGCTTAATCAGATAAGTTAATGAGCTGATGAGTTAAATCAGGTGTGTTTGATTAAGGAGACAAAGAATACGCGCAGTATTATGTGCAGGATACAATTGACAGGATACTCTCTCTTGCTATGTTTACTAAATAATGTTGGACATGTGTTACAGCATGTTTGTGTGTTTTTCAGAGTTCCTCAGCCTCCACGTCTCATGACCTGACTGCATCATCAAGGCCTCAAGATAGAAAAAAAATTGACTGCACATACAATATGAATCACTTCAAATTACAGATTTAACTTTACATACAGCAAAAGACACTGCATCTATTTGAGTCTAATTGGTTAATCCAGGATGGACCTAAAAAAAAAAAAAAACACTGTCTCTCAAAATATTTAACCTTACAGTTCTTTCAACATTGTTAACACAGCTATGAAGATATTTTCATTCAGATCTTCACACTGTATAGCCAGAAGGACTATCAGAAAAGTATTTGGGAAATGAAAGTTTCCTACAGTATGTCTGTTTAAAGCTGTTCTGTATTGTTGTATATTTTAAAAAGCTCTATAAATGTCCATGTAAATGTTCATTTTGCTTGTAGTTCTGTGTTAATAAAAATATAATCCATTACATCTCGTAATTCAGTTGAAATCATTTAGTATTGTATTGTGTAATTTAATCAGATGTCATTTTTATAGCCTGTAAGTTTTGGTTCACTTATTGTATTGCATTGAATGCTATTCTATTGTATGATGTTCTGTTTTAAGAAATAATTATGACAAATCATATGAATTAGAACACAAAATGACATGAATGTAATTAAAACAAAATGTTGTTTAATAACAAATAACTTAACGTTGCAAAACATACCTGAAAATGCTATTTCTTTCATTAATGAGGATAAAAAATAAAATTCTGATATGAATAAAGTTTGATAATGATTACATTATACGATTTGTGATTCAGTAATTTTTATTAAACTGTCCTGTAATCAAGGCTAGACAAACAATTCATATTATATGAATTAGAACACAAAATGACATGAATGTAATTTAAAAAAATGTATTATGCCTTATTGTTTAATAACAAATAACTTAACGTTGCAAAACATACCTGAAAATGCTATTTCTTTCATTAATCAGGATAAAAAATAAAATTATGATATGAATAAAGTTTGATAATGATTACATTACGAATTGTGATTCAGTAATTTTTATTACACTGTCCTGTAATCAAGGATAGACAAATAATTCATATTATCAACATATCGCGCTGATTATTAAGACAAAAACAGTGACAATTATAATTGCATTTCGAATACTGTAAGGCAGTATAAGCTGCGGTAAACCTCAGCTAGCATGAATCATCGGATAAATGCTATGCTACTAAGCTAACTAAAAAAAAAAAAACACTAAGAACGAGAAATGTTTAAATTTACAATCTACAGCTTCGGTGGGTTGGGTTGCTTCGGTAATATACTAGTATATGAAACATATAAGTTAAAATACATTAATGACTCGTTATAACATACTTCAAACGTCTCTGTTAATAAAATGGTTTGTAACCAGGCACTAAAGCGATTACCCATAAAACTAGCTTTGAACCAATCGGCTCGCTTGGGTCCTAAGGTGGGACCCATCTCTTCAGGGGGACTCATCTCTTCACCACACCGGTTTTACCCGTCTGAGTTTCCTCACACCCCAGTGAACATATGCTAATGAAATAATGCACATGTCATTAGCCAGCACATGAAATCAGAGTGACAAAAGCCATCCTCAGACTAATGAGGAAGATCTCCATATTTTCTGACCTTACTACACACGAGTCACATTAAATATTAGCTGAATTACATTGCTAGGTAACACTTTATTTGAAGCGGTGTGCATAAGACTGACATGACACTGTCTTAAACATGACATAACACCTGTCATGAACATGAAGGAGTCTTTATGAATGTTTATGACTTTTGTCATTAAGTGTCATTCGGTAAATTATGACACTTTTAATGCAACGTTGACATTGTTTAAAATGTCTTTGTTATGAAATGTCTTTGTTATGACAACTTGACATTAACCAAGAAATCATAACCTGTCAACCTGACATCTTTATAACTAGTCCAACGTGTTCCACTTTACTTGAGGTAAGGGGAAATTAATTAATGACACTGTTGTTAAAGCATTTGACAGTGTAATAACCCTTAATGACATCTTTATAACTAGTACAATGTGTATTATAAATACTCATGACACAGTTATAATGTTGTCATGACGGCCAAAGTCAAAACCAACCACAGATGACATGGTACTGTAATGTTAACACAAAGCTAAATAACTTATTTAAGTTAGATAATTAGACCTGTTATGACATATTTATGACATGTTATGATTTCTTGGTTAATGACAAGTTGTCATAATCAAGACATTTCTGTCTTTGTTAATGTCAAGTTGTCATAACAAAGACATTTTAAACAATGTCAACTTTGCATTAAAAGTGTCATAATTTACAGAATGACACTTAATGACAAAAGTCAAAAACATTCATAAAGACTCCTTCATGTTCGTGACAGGTGTTATGCCATGTTTATGACAGTGTCATGTCAGTTTTATGCACACCCCTTCAAATAAAGTGTTACCCATTGCTATTCTGTTGAATTATTACATTTTATTTTCAAAGACTAAAATGACTTAAAATATGTACTTACCTTTGGTTTTCTGATCAGTAACCTGTAAATGAAAGAGAAGCATTTTCAGAGAAAGCCATGATATATTTATCTGCAAATACAACTACTACACTGAACAAGTACATAGTATAATGAATATTCCATACCACAATTTTGTAGCATGCTGACCTGACATTTGCAGTAGTAATACATTATATTTTTCATTAATACATTATATATTTCAATAGTGCAATTAATTTAAAGGGGAAATGAAGCAGTGAATCAAGTTTACATGATTTACAAGATGGATTTCCAATATAATCAACAATTATATAAGAAACATTACAAATGTAAACATTTAGAAGAAAAAAAGAAAAAACTTTGTATCTTTCGCCGCCAGGGCGCCGCCATTGTGCAGTTGACGTCACGGGGTTAGTTGGCTCAAGTTTAACAGGCTCTGGGCATTGAAAATCGCGACATCAAACTGTGTTTACACCAGTGTTTTGACCGCGAACAACTAATGTTAGGTACAGTTATTAGACAAAAAGACGACGTCTCATGTTATATGTTGACAAACTGCACATAGACACATTGTTCGCGATGTCTGCCGTCAGATATTCCCGTCTCGTCAACAACATGCAAGTTAGCATGTAACGTTATTTGTTAAAGGGGAAATGAAACATCCATATTTTCGCACTGGTAGTGCTAGTAGCTACAGCCTATATACTAGGAAAAAGTGTCTCCGCTCTGACATCCTTCAGGGAAAGCATCGCCGCTTCCACACGTCTAACTCCCGGCACAGCATGGTAAACGTGCGCGCCGGTGATGCAGAATTGACCACGCAATACATGCTCAAGATCAACCTCTTGACAACAGATGGACTCTGACACGGAGGGCATCGCATGATCGCAGTAACGCTACAACAGCCACACTGACACCTGGTAAGTTCAAACCCGCTCTTCGCCCCAAACCACCACCAGCTATTCTACATAGCAACGTAACTTACATGGTGTTGACGAGACGAGAATATGACGGCAGACATCGCGAACAATGTTTCTATGTGCAGTTTGTCAACATATAACATTAGACGTCGTCTTTTTGTCTAATAACTGTACCTAACATTAGTCGTTCGCGGTCAAAACACTGGTGTAAACACAGTTTGATGTCGCGATTTTCAATGCCCAGAGCCTGTTAAACTTGAGCCAACCAACCCCGTGACGTCAACTGCACAATGGCGGCGCCCTGGCGGCGAAAGATACAAAGTTTTTTCTTTTTTTCTTCTAAATGTTTGTAATGTTTCTTATATAATTGTTGATTATATTGGAAATCCATCTTGTAAATCATGTAAACTTGATTCACTGCTTCATTTCCCCTTTAAGTCTTGTATTTTCTTTGCCATCAAAAATGTGTTCATGCATGAAATCATACATAAATATCAGCAAAGTATCACTACAGTTATAAATGATTAAAGGGACACTTCACCCATTTGCATTAAGCTTTGTATCTTTAGAAACCCAGTCATATTTTTGAATGGTCATGGTACATTCCCTTATTTTCCGTTAAAATGTGAGAAATAAGGATTTAAGTATTTTACTTCACATTTCATTGAAAAGTGTAGAGAGTACAAACATTAGCTCCTCATTATTCCATGGAGTGGGACCCACTCACACTACAGACCTATTACAGATCAGTGGGTGGGACTTCTGGATCCTGAAATCAATATCAGCCATCTTGTTTGGAAGCTAAGCTAACAAGTGCTGTGGAGATAGGAAGTTATGACAATGACGGAAGAAACTAAACATGATATGGAAGAAGAGGATTTTGAAATTCTGCTGCTCGAATCCGATGTTCGTGGCTATCTTTACGAGCCGCAATATAGTGAAGAGCAGCTGAGGCTGATGGAGGAACAGGAGGCGGCTGCCTGTCGCGGTCGAGGAGCCTGGACTGGCTTGAGCTGGGCGGAATGCTGGTGCCTGTGCTCTCGCTGTGCGCTTCGAACACAGAGACATAGAGTCCGTCTGTCGCAGAGAATTTCAACGATGGCAATTTCTCCTGGACGAAATCTCTGAATCAGACGAGCACACAGACGTTTGTGTTGTGAAGTGAACCATGTGATGTGTGTTGTGATGTGAACCATAGTTTCGCCTGACTGAATGAACATCCCAGTATCATGCAGTAATTCACCATTCACCAAAAATATAGAAAGAAATGCAAACGAGGAGTAATTCACTAATGAGTTTGCCAATGTAATGTTAACGGGGTTCGTTGTTGTGGGAAGAAGGAGAAGGGAATCCGCTCCTCCGTGAGAGATGTGGGACCGGTGCGTCTCACAGGTGTCATTCATTATCACTCGGTGCGTCTCACAGGTGCCATTCAGGCCACCGGCCTCATGCTGCTCTCACGCCCCTCGTCCTGCTCGCCACAGCTATCTAACTAGAAATTTTCTGTGAAAAGAATTGAAGAGTTCAGATGCAAAAGCCTCTAAATGCCATTTGAAATTTTCTTCTAAAATGACCATTTTTATCAAGCTTGTATATTTAAGTTCAGTAATTTCACTTAAATGACAATTAATAGGTAATCTTCATTGCCATTTAAGTGAAATTACTGAACTTAAATATACAAGCTTGATAAAAATGATCATTTTAGAAGAAAATTTCAAATGGCACTTAGAGGCTTTTGCATCTGAACTCTTAAATTTCAAACTCTGGTGGCAGCTAACGTTACCCTTGTAGACAATGGAGTGATTTCTCTGATGTTTGCGCTGTTCCGGATTAGTGGGTGTGGCTTACAGAGCTGTGCAATGTGGTTCATTGTGGGAGTTGTTGTCTTACATACAAATGCGCCCTTCGGTTATTTTCTGTCTTTTCTCGGTCAAGATGGCACCAAATTCAAAAATTACTTTACATTTCGACTACATAAAGGATCCACTTTTAATAAAGATTATTGTTGAAATGGGTGAAATGCTCCTTTAAAAGGTTGGACTAAAATGGATCCATTATTTGGGACATCAAATGTACAAATTGCACTAATTTTTGCACAAAATTAGCACCACAAGACATTCTGGTGTATCTGTAGTACTACATCCAGACTCGATTTGCTTTCTAAGTGCTGTCTAACTGATAGGTCATGTTAAAAATTGGAATCACTTCTGAGTACGAACTGGCTTTCGATTCCCAACCCTAGTCAAAAATAATAAATAATAGAAAAATACTTGAAGGCTACATGCAACATTTAAATTGAATTTGTAGATTTTTGTGTAGATTTTTAAATAACCCATTCAACAGCATATTTGTAGTTTTAAAATTGGTAGAGATATAACACTTCATATACCTTGCTAAAATACATAACTAATCAAGCATTTTGAGACTTCATCTCTTATATTAGAGTGATCTCTAATTCAGTCTTGAGGGAGGTTCAAAATTACACCTAGCCCAGAATAACAGAATGACTTAAGAACCAAACCAAAAACAAAACTCAACTTCCAGTCTTAAAACCCACCTCATACTGCCTCATAATCTTGACAAGAGGCCCAGAAGGGGCCTGGAGCGAATCATATTGGCACAAACAGTGGCCTGCTAATCGAGTGGAAACAGTCTACAAACAGCCCTCTGTCAGAGAGGAGGCTGAGGGGAAAAAGAGTAAGGAACCAATCCAAAGTGCCATCCCAGAACTGTTATAAAGACTGTTCTTTTCTTTCCGTTTTAAGTGCAGAACACCAACTCCACAACACTGAAAGGTTCTGAATGAAGATGCTGAAGTATTTAATTTGCATTTGAAGTATTTAATTGAAGTATATATCTGCATTTGCTGAATTTTTAATTGAAGTATTTATTTGCATTTGCTGATTTCCAGAGCATCTAACTACAAACACTGATTACAGAATTTTGATATGAAAAAACCCATTACGAGATAAAAAATACCTTAAACCAAAAATGTAATCTGCTGTAACTAATTTTAAAATATGTAGGAATGCACAATATATCTGTACTATATCAATTACCAGATTATCAGTTTTTTTTTTAATTAGAAGTCGGTATTTGATCATTGTGTACTCATCCATGCTGCAATCTAACATTAATCTCATTGCAAATAACTAATCGTTGTATGTTAAATCTAACTGTACCGCATATGTTGTGTTTTTGTTTAGGGTATGTTTACACAACACCGTTTTTAGTGATCGGCCGATATATCGGGCCGATATTTGCGGTTTTTACGTGTATCGAAATCGGCCGATACACGGCTACGCGTTCACCAATAGTTTTTTTTTTCCCGGCGTTATTTATAGACAGGCGTTCACGGGCAGCTCTGTGCTGCTGGAGACTGCCGTTCACGTGCCCCGCCCTCCCCCACTAGCAGAGTGCAACCTGCTCTTCACAAGAATGGTAACTTAACTTTCAAAGCATCTTTTAAATGTTTGACTGCTGAAATACTGTCAAACACCTTGAAAATGGAAACGCGTTGTATGGCAAGCCGTTTTAACTTTTAATCATCCGCAGGATATGAATTCTTGATATCAACAATGCAATTTTTTGATGTCAAGAATTTAATTGTTGATATCAACAATTAAATTATTGATATCAACAATTAAATTCTTGATATCAAAAAATGGCATTGTTGATATCAAGAATTGAATTGTTGATATCAATAATTTAATTGCTGATATCTGTAATTGTATTTTCACTAGTGAAATGTCACCATAGGCTGGCAAGCCGTTTTAGCTTTTATTCATTTCCAGGATATGAATTCTTGATATCAACAATTACATTCTTGATGTCAACAAATACATTTTTTGATATCAAGAATTACATTTTTGATATCAACAATTAAATTATTGATATCAACAATTCAATTCGTGATATCAACAATTACATTTTTGATATCAAGAATTCAATTGTTGATATCAAGAATTACATTTTTGATATCAAAAATGTAATTCTTGATATCAACAATTGAATTCTTGATATCAAAAATTGTATTTTCACTAGTGAAATGTCCCCATAGGCTGCCATTCAAAACCAATTGTTGATATCAAGAATTGATTTCTTACTAGTTGAAATTCCAATTTCACATATCAGAAATACAATTATTACTAGTAACAACCTTTATTTATGATATCAATAATTCAATTGTTACTAGTTGAAATGTTATTCTTGATATCAACAATTGAATTGCTACTAGTAAAAATTTTCATTTTTGATATCAATAATTAAATTTTCACTAGTGATAGTGTTAATTTCTGATATCATGAATGTGATTGTTACTAGTAAGAAAGCCATTTTAGATATCTGAAATAATATTGATATCAGAAATACATTTTCAGATATCAAAAAGTAACAATTTTACTAGTAACAATTGAATTGTTGATATCAAGAATAGACATTTCAACTAGTGACAATTTAACTATTGATATCAGGAATTCACATTTTTACTAGTAACAATGTAATTATTGATATCAAAAATGATATTTCTACTAGTCAAAAAAGAATTCTTGATATCAACAATTCATTTTGAATGGCAGCCTATGGTGACATTTCACTAGTGAAAATACAATTACAGATATCAGCAATTCAATTGTTGATATCAACAATTCAATTGTTGATATCAAGATTTGAATTGTTGATATCAAGAATTCAATTGTTCATATCAAGAATTCAATTTTTGATATCAACAATTAAATTCTTGATATCAAAAATTGGCATTTTTGATATCAAGAATTCATATCCTGGAAATGAATAAAAGCTAAAACGGCATAGGCTGCCATTCAAAATGAATTGTTGATATCAAGAATTGATTTTTTACTAGTAGAAATATCATTTTTTATATCAATAATTACATTGTTACTAGTAAAAATGTGAATTCCTGATATCAATAATTAAATTGTCACTAGTTGAAATGTTTATTCTTGATATCAACAATTCAATTGTTACTAGTAAAAATTACCATTTTTGATATCTGAAAATATATTTCTGATATCAATATTATTTCAGATATCTAAAATGGCTTTCTTACTAGTAACAATCACATTCATGATATCAGAAATTAACACTATCACTAGTGAAAATTGAATTATTGATATCAAAAATGAACATTGTTACTAGTAGCAATTCAATTGTTGATATCAGGAATAACATTTCAACTAGTAACAATTTAATTCTTGATATCAAAAATAAAGTTTTTTACTAGTAATAATTGTATTTCTGATATGTGAAATTGGAATTTCAACTAGTAAGAAATCAATTCTTGATATCAACAATTGGTTTTGAATGGCAGCCTATGGGGACATTTCACTAGTGAAAATACAATTGTTGATATCAAAAATGTAATTGTTGATATCAAAAATGTAATTGTTGATATCAACAATTGAATTCTTGATATCAGAAATGTATTTGTTGATATCAAGAATGTAATTGTTGATATCAAGAATGTAATTGTTGATATCAAGAACGTAATTGTTGATATCAATAATTTAATTGTTGATATCAACAATTAAATTCTTGATATAAAAAATGTAATTGTTGATATCAACAATTGAATTCTTGATATCAAGAATTCATATCCTAGAAATGAATAAAAGCTAAAACGGCTTGCCATACGCGTTGCTCTATAATGGTTATGTGCTTGCAACTATATAGCAAAGCAAGTTTGTTGGTCCAAATGGAAAACGCGAATGCCTCGTCTATAGAACTTAACTGCTTGCCATTGTATTAGGGAGCTGCAAATAGCTAAGGTGTAGGCTATCCGTTCAGTATGCATTAGGGCTGTCTATGAATATTCTAAATTCGAATATGTATTCATTTTGAAGGTGAAAATTAATATTTGAATGTGGATAAACACCCCCGCGGTTGCAGACTAATAACTATACCAGCTGCAGAGCTCGCTCGGAGCGCTCACTGTCGGTTATATACTGTGAAACTTCAATCACTGAATGAACCTGCTATATTTGGGACAAGAGTCGCGACTCACAACCTTAAGAGAGGGAGAGAGAGAGAGAGAGAGAGAGAGAGAGAGAGAGAGAGAGAGAGAGAGAGAGAGAGAGAGAGAGAGAGTGGCTCCAGAAAGAGTGGGTCCGGGCGAGACAGAGTGAGCTCTGCGGTCTTGGCCATTAGTTAATTTACTTGCTTTTAAATACGTTGTCAAATATGTTGAAACTCAAATAAACTATCTAATACTAGTAGTTATGTCTCTTTGTATTAATGTGTCCTGTTATTGACGTAATGCGCATCAATAACAAAATGCGCAAAGGGATGTTCGAATACGTTTTTTAGAGGGAATATGCAAACGCCATTTGAGCAATTTTGACAGCCCTAGTATGCATACGGGTGCTGTAACGAACACTGGTCATAGGATTAAGTAATGCCAACGTTGTTCTGTGCTTTTTGTGGGAGATTTATTCAGCGCCCACCTAGCTGAGGTTTGGACGCGTGTGGTGTGCGTCTCCCTCGCCATAGCAGTGATATTAGAGACTAGACATGCTCATTTTATTTTATGTAGAAAAAATTAAACCATGGCAGTACATAGTTCGTCTCTTTTAAAATGAAGTACAATGTGCACTGTGCACTTTATTATGCTGGTTGCTGTGTGCAATAGTGTAATTATTTAATTTATGCTTAAATATTTATTTTCAGCACTGAACTTTTTTTTTGTTCTACCTCATGTTTTTAATATTTGTTAAAAATTGTTTATCTACTTGTTCTTGTTCTACCTCACATGTTTTTTTTACTATTTGTTAAAAATTAATTTAATTAATTTATTAATTAAATATTAATTGAAGTTAATCAAATGTTACTTTTATTAAATTGAGACCTGTAACATTTATTAATATCATGTCATTTTTATGATGTAAATTGAGGGAGCAAAATGTATCGGCTCCAAATATCGGCTCGAGAAAATCGGCAGCCCGTATCGGTCATCGGCTAAGGCTGATGGGAAAAAAAATCGGTATCGGCACTAAAAAATCCATATCTGTCGATCCCTAACTGTTGTAGAGACTTTGTTTGGGTCTGGTCAATGGGGAATTTGCATATCATAATTAATAATTGATAATTAATAATTATTCATACAGATTTGGATCAGACCAGTCTTACATGTTAATAAATCTCCCATTGAGGGAAGCTTGTCAATTCTACCCGCATGCATACATGTGCATCCCTGCAATTAACCCTCTGAGATCGACGGCATCGTCACAGGCCACCTCCGATAAATGTTTACATAACTCGATGACAGATTTGTCGATTTTCTTACCGTTTTTTCCAGCAGAAAGCTAACGAGCTAGCCATCACGGGGGTGCCTTTGGTGTCTTTCTAGCCTTTACAGAAGGTTTTCTATCCAGCCTGCAACTTGTGCTTCCTTTCAGAGGTTTTTAGCAATAAATCCAAACGCTTTATGTCTAACTCTGATACTCTTGAACTCCATAATTCATAAATATTCCGTCGATAGCTCGATGCTAGCGGACATTCTGGATATCACGTGATGTTTTCACGTGATGGTTTTTGACCAATTACAGGCTGATCCGTCGTAAACATTGGTGTGCGTCATTACGCATGAACCAAGCGCTGATATCGTGGAGAGATAGAGACGCACGGAGACGCGCGATTCACAGAGAAACACAGCGAAATGGACGTAAATAAAGCGCTTGTCTATTTTGGTGCCTTGCAGAATGAAGGATTTTCAGGAGAACAGAGCTTTTTGACAGATGACGAACTAGATTACCAGGATAGACCCAGCTCAAGTGCCATTTATTTATTTACTGTAAAAAAGTATTATAGTAGTATAAATGTATTATAAAAGAATATAGACCATTTCACAAGATGTAAACAACACTGGTCCAGAAACACTTCCTGTTTCAGTTTGTAACTGTTTTCTTTATTTCACATGTAAAGAAAACATCTTAAAGATGTTTGTTTAACTTTTTGATTCAGTTTTAAATGTTCTGTTGGTTGTATTTTATCCCAGCTTTTATGTAGTGTTAAAAAACTGAAACAGGAAGTGCTTCTGGACCAGTGTTGTTTACATCTTGTGAAATAGTCTATAATAAATAAAAGAATAAATAAAATAGAAATGCAAAGCCTGTGATGTGGCCCGTGAACTGCCTTTCTTGCAAGAAATAAATACTAACACTTATAACTTTCGAGATCTTCATTTGTTCTTCAACTGTTGTTTAAGGTGTTGATAAAAGAATTTCCACAACACTGGATACAGATCTCCTTTTAATACCAGGTGTAAATGGGGTCAAAGGGCCCTATTTTAACGATTTGAAACGCAAGTGTCAAAGCGCAAAGCGCAAGTAACTTTTGTGGGTGGGTCCCGGCGCTGTTGCTATTTTCCCAGCGGGATAAATGCCTCTTGCGCCTGGCGCAAATCTAAAAGGGGTTGGTCTGAAGTAGCTTTATTATTCATAGGTGTGGTTTAGGCGTAACGTGAAATAAACCAATCAGAGCGCCATCCAACATACCCTTTAAGAACAGGTGCGCATGTTGCATGACGGATTGTCATATAACGCCGGGTTTACCAGGCGAGCGCCAGGAGCGTTCACAGCCGATGAGACCGACGTTCTTGTCAGGGCAGTTAAAAGACAGAGAAGTGACGTTGTATGGGAAAGGCAGAAACCCTCGCACATCAGCGTCGGTTAAACATTTTATATTTATGTTTCTTGCCACTATTGGGCAAACAGGTCTGATCCTTTGGTAGCCTACGAGTACAATTAGCCTTAAAAAATGGGTAAAAAGGTTTTTTCTAGGCCTGGGTAATAAATATCGATTTCTTGATATTAATTGATTCTCATTTTTACGAACCGATATCGATTCTTAAATCTCAAGAATCGATTAGTCATCCTGTTTCATTTTTGAATGGGACATTGTATCGTGGCTGCGCGCATCCAAAAAATCGCAATAATCTTTGTTACTATTGATATGAAACGAAGTCTCAATTTTCAAATTATGTCAAAAAAACATAAATAACGTTTTGGCGCTGTGGCGTGAGATCGCTCTGGTGCAGCACAAGAGAAGCAGCAGCGCTGATCTCTCTTCCGGCTTAATAATACCAGTTACCGCGTGAAATAAACATGAATGAGCATCTGAAAGTGTGTTAAAAGATAGAGTACAACTTATCTATATCCGTATCATGTCGCATTAAGTCGCTCAATCAGCGTTTCAACCGTGGAAAGACGTCAGTTAAACAGCTTGTAATCAATGTATCGTCATATTTACCTCAGAAAACCCACATAAACTCGTTAGTCAGCTAGAAAAAAATAACTCTAGAGAGGAGCATTTTGCTAATATATACACCATATTACATATGCATTATAATCTTAATGTTCTTCAATATTTAATGCATATTTGAATAAATCTGGCAAGTTTTTATGACAGCCACCATTTAAATGTTTATATTTCATACGATCTTCTTATTATAAAATAAATAAAAGTGAAATTTAAGTGTTTGCATGGCTACAAAAGATATTAGCCTATTGGCTACAACTAGACTCCCATAGTTTACAGCATTTAAGAGATTTGATTCCCTTGAGAAAAATGGCCATTTATTGTAACTGATATCCAAAATAATCGATATTGAATCGAATCGAAATCGAATCGAATTGCAAGCTTGTGAATCGAAATCGAATCGAATTGTGAAATTTGTCTCAATACTTAGCCCTAGTTTTTTCATCTTCATGTAAACCACAATGATTTCCCTCATGTGTTAATATTTTTCCTTGTTATAATGTATGATTAGCAAAAATAAAAACTGCTGCGTCTGTGTTGATGAGAGAATCAAAGTGCGCGTTATGCACCCGTTATTATGGCCAAGCATGCGCGCTTAAAATAGCATTATGAACAACGCGTAACGCGCCACTGACTTTAGACCGAAGTTTTTTCTGATCAGTGGCCCAATTGTTTTCTGGAAGTGTAAAATAGCACCAGGGAATGTTTGCACCGAAACACGCCTCCTTTTTGCGCCGATCCGCCCAGGGAGCGCAAGTTCATTTCCTAGTTTACCGACGTGCGTCTTTTAAGGGGAAAATCCCGCTTTGCGCGCGTGCAAAATAGGAATGACACATGCGTTTGTGTATAAAGTCATTTGTGCCGGGTGCAAGATAGAGCCATACGTTTTCAATCTCTTCCCTGTTCTGCATTGCCTGAGTTCTGTTCTCTCGTTAATCTTCTTGGTTGTTAATTAATCCGGCACCTGTTTCTGTTGTAGTTAATTATCTCTCCCTGTGTATTTAAGCCCTTAGTTCCCTTACGAAAAATAATTGCAGTACAATGAAGTACAACTGCAGTAAAACTGCAGTTTAAAGCAGTATAACTGCAGTACAATGAAGTACAACTGTAGAATTGCAGTATTAACGAAGTATAACTGCAGTATAGATACAATGTGACTGTAGTACATTGAAGTGCAACTGCAGTAAAACCACAGTACAAAAAGTACAACTTCAGAATAGTGAAGTAAAACTGCAGTACAACTGTAGATTTGCAGTATTAACGAAGTATAACTGCAGTATAGATACAATGTGACTGCAGTACAACTGTAGATTTGCCGTATTAACGAAGTATAACTGCAGTATAGATATAATGTGACTGCAGTACAACTGTAGATTTGCCGTATTAACAAAGTATAACTGCAGTATAGATATAATGTGACTGCAGTACAACTGTAGATTTGCAGTATTAACGAAGTATAACTGCAGTATAGATACAATGTGACTAGAGTACATTGAAGTGCAACTGCAGTAAAACAGCAGTACAAAAAGTACAACTTCAGAATAGTGAAGTAAAACTGCAGTACAACTGTAGATTTGCAGTATAATGAAGTAGTTGCAATAACTTCAGTTCAGTGATACACTTTAAAAAGTGATAGACTTTTTTTGATAGAGAAAACTAATCAATTTTTTTTTATCTTTTTGTTTTTATTGGGCTCTCAGGCAATGATATCAGTTTTGCCATTAAAAAGTGAAATTACTGAACCTAAATAAAGGAGCAAAAAAAGACAGATGAAGTTTTTGTTTTTTGCATCTGAAGTCTTGGCCTACCAATATTAAACTGTACTGCAGTTCTGCTGTTTTGTGCGAGACATAGCCCATGTGACGAGCTTCCTTCGCGCGCACGCGCCGCGGGCGTTGTCCTGACAACGAGTCTCGAGAGCAGCTGATGCTCATTACTGTCAGTCAGCGTCTTTCCGCGTAGTGTCTGCTCCATAAAATATGGTTTGGTTGATTTCCTCACTGAAATTATCGTTCATATAGGTTCATATTTATGAACTATCACAATTAAAACACAAAGACATGACAGCATTACTCGTGGTGACGACGGTCATTAACAAGTGGAATGGAAGAGAAGCGTTTTCTGGAAGAAAAGAAGTTCATTCCGCGAGGCCTTGTCAAGTCATTCAGCTTAGAGGTGAGTAAATTATAACATATAATGTCCTCATATTTCTCTTTTTTTTATTTTAGATTGGTGTAAAAAAGACTTTACGTATATGTTGTTCAACCCGGTGGGAAAATAAGAGGAAACGCCGCTTCTATTCTGTAATGTTAGTTTTACCATTCTCCGGTTTAACGTTACACTGTTTAACGTTAGTGTTAACTGCATCACAGCAGATTGTGTAACTTATGTTTGCCCTTTGCAGCATATTGTCTATCACTTTTAACACATTTTTAAAAAAAAAACTAACTATCTGTATTGTATGAAGTGCTATACACGGTGACTTTACTTGTTTAAATTTAATATCAGGAATATTAGAAATATCAGACACTAACTTACTGGAAAATACAAGCAAATTATGTTCAGTAGTTTGACATTATGTGTAGAAAAGATTTTTTTTTTTTTTTTTTTTTAAGTAGGCTAACTTACTTTTTTTGTGTGATTGCTATTTCCAGGGAAATGTACTGGTAACAACAAAAAACAGAAGACGATGGCTGGGGTGAAACAAATATGCACTCACAGACTTTAAAAATTGTGTGTCTCTGCTTTTTTCCAGAAATGCATGTTATTGGGCAAATTGTGTAGACTGTCAATGGAGTGACAGAAAGATTTCATCAAAAATATCTTCAGTTGTGTTCCCCGTGTCTTGTGGGGTTGGAATGACATGAGGGTGAGTAATTTAACTTTTTATCTGGAGTGTTCAAACTCATTATTAATGCTGAACAATAAACCATAAATTAACATAAATAGGATGTAATTCAATAAGATTAAATCTAATATGGATATGTCTAGATATAGAATAACATTTTGCTAAAGAAAACCTCAAAAAGGTTCATTATAGATACAGTAAGATACAGTAAACACCTGTTCACTGGTCATTTTCCACAGCTGTATGCAAAGGCAAGTGGGCTTCTCCTGGGAGACTAAATTAATCACCTAGTTTAGTGCTGTCTACTGTTTTAGAAGAGGAAGTTGCTCAACTGCATTTGTGAGAAAATTGAGCCGAGATCTCTTATATAAAGCCAAGTGTTAGGGACGCACGATGACATCAGCACGACATCGGTATCAGCCGATAAAAGCTTAATCATCATCGGTATCGGCCGATAGTAATATCTCTGCCGATGAGCCTTGCCAATATGTGGTGGAGATACTATGCGCACGTGACGACCGTGAACGTAGCATGAGCGCCAGCAACTTTAATGTCCAGCTGTGTGGAGGAAAAGGTGCGCTTCAGTATCGAGTTCTTTTTCAGGCTTGAACAAACCATAACACACACACAATATGTGCCAAAATGTCAGTTTTGTCGAGTGTCCTCATTAGAGCAGTTTTAAAGGTCCCCTGACATTTTTTTTTTATTATTATTTTATAATGTTTCCTGGGTTGCCCTTATGTTAGTATGTTTTTTAGATCAAAAATAGTCATAATTTCATAATTTCAAATGACTCAGAGCCGGTGTTGTGCCTATTTTCCACCCTCCGCCAGTGGAGCGCTGATGAGGGGGCGATCACATTAACACATGTCACCACTCACCACTCTTTTGCCATGTTCAATATTCTCCCCAACACTTTTTAAAACATCTTCGTGGCAAGGATGTACCAATACAAAATAATAAAACATCTCCAGTTAACTTTCAGACCATTCAATTTGTTCGTTTGTCAAATTAGAGTCCATCTAGCTCTAAAATGTGTTGTTTTTTTAAATCAAGTGATCACTTTTTGGCAGGTAAAATACTGCATTATAATGGTTGTATTGGCCCTTTACAGGTATTTTAATAGGTCAAAAGTACTGGGTGAGTAATAATCAGTCAGATTTAACCTCATTAATATAAGCAACACATTTCAGTAGGGCTGCAACTAACGATTATTTTGATAATCGATTAATCGGACGATTATTTTTTCGATTAATCGGATAAAAATGTATTTCATTTTTTTGTTTATTATAACTAAATAAAACCCTAAAACCCTAAAAACCACACTCTTTTGTGTGTTAAACAATCTACTTAATACAGACAACTTCATTATAAAGAAAAACAACAAATAAAAAAATATATATATATGACCATAACCTATGACAAAAATGCTATTGTAAACTAGATTAGTGGATAACTCAGAAAAACTTAGCCTAAAAATATCACAAGTGCACAATAATTTTATAAAATCTGAACATTTAGTGAAAAAAAATTCCTTAGTGGGGAACAAATAAGAGACAATAAGTGTAGCACTAACTCTGGTAAAACGTACACATTGCTCTTTGTATTGTTGTTATACATTCATGAAAAACATGTAAAAATCAGATGCACAGCTGTTTTAAATGTAAAGCACAGTTGTTTAGTGAGGAAGCAAAATATAATAGATAGGACAGAACAAGAAAGGCTATTAATAAGCTTTTATTGCGCAAACGTATTATGACATGATCATGAAAGAGCTGCACAAAGTGCGTATGCGCATCGCGAGCGCTGAATGATGCGCTTGAAGCAACACGGAGTCACAGGGCGGCGCGCAGCTCTTCAGTGTCCGCCGCATTAAAGTTAAAAGCACCAAGGAAAGAGAAAGACATATTGACTGTGTATTATACAGTATCTTTGCAATAGTTTATTAAGCCTTTTCTTTTAACAGTTTTAAATTTCAGTTAGGCTACTGTGCACGTGAAGAACAATTATACTGCGCCGAGTCTACTAGTGTTGTGATCTAACAGACACTCAGCAGAAAGTGATTAAGTTACAGCAATAAAAGTCTAGCAAGATAGTCATTATATTACGAAACCATAGACCTTTATCTACGGATCAATTATAATAATAACATTGAATCATCTTGGAAAGAGTTTCATCATGTTAACTGTTGTAACCGAACGCGACGAGCTGTTTGAACACCGAATAGAGAATGACTGACAGCCGCAGTGGAGGGAAAATCTTTGGTTAACTTTAATTTAATTACTTAAATATACATTTCTATTTCACATTATACTATAGTATGGCTTCATAAAGTATACACGATTAACATAGGTCACCTATTTTGGTTTCAAAACGGCGTATTTGCCGAAAGGTGAATGATTTTCGTGTATGCTGCATATTGATAGCGGTTTCCTGATGCCCGCAAATTAGTTCAAACTCACGGAATCAAGAGCGTGCGTGCGAGACAGAAGATAATGTGCTCCAAACCGTCCGTGTTGCGCGCGCGAAACAGTCGGTGTTGCGCGTGCGAGACAGGGTAGAGCGGTGAGGGAGAGAGACTGCGTGTGTGCCCCATGAAGCGCATGTAAGAAGCGCATGTAGCATGTAAACAATCCCCGTGACGTAATCAGACCAACTAATCGATAATGACATTCGTTGACAACGATTTTCATAATCGATTATAATCGATTTTATCGATTAGTTGTTGCAGCCCTACATTTCAGTGCAGAAATAACCTTTCAATCAATAAGTAGAGGCTTCAATCACTGAAGGTTGGTTGTAATAATGGTTGTACTGGGTGAGTGATGTTTATTTGCACGTTATGTCTGCTTGATCCACATAAAAGCAACTGCATTAGTAAAGTGAATGGGCGATACACCTGTAACACGCGGCGCGCGCTCCCGCGGCCGGCCATCAATCTTCGGCGGACCATCACTTTTCGGCTACGAGTCATTTGAAATACAATAAACGTACAAATAAATATTACAGATTAAAAAACGATCGGAAATGTCGTCCAATTTTCTAATACTATTGTTTGATGACAACAATACATTTGGAAAACAAAATACAGCCATTTCTGATTTTTTCTTTTAAACAAAAAACCAAGTTGCACCCTTTTTTAAATGTCATCTTTCATTCCGAAATAGAATAATGAATGAACGAAAAAGTACACGGGCCGTGCGTGTATTTTTTTATATATATATATTATTATATGGGGGGAAATGTGTATAAATATCGGTATCAGCCAAAATGAGTTTGCAAATATCGGCATATCGAATATCGGCCAAAATCCAATAATTTGCGTCCCTACCAAGTGTCTCACACTGCATTTTCGCTCAAATTGACCTTTTCACTTGCGCATTGCTTGCTTTGTTTATGAGTCGAGTTTTCCTTTTAAAAAGCAGATTGAGTTTGTTTGCAAATGCTGGATTTGTTTGTTTAATTATGGCACAATATTAATTCCATTGAATAACTCCTATTTCAAAAAACAGTGGCGTGTTCCTGCATTAACTTGCAGATTCGTTTTAAGCATAATATATGCCTGTGGTGAAGAGTAACTGAAAAGATTGTCTCTGATTCTTTTTGTTTGTTTATTACAGACTACTTCCAAAATTGTGTTTCCACATCTGAGATGAAGGCAGTGAAAAGAACGAAGTGGAATAAGAATAAGCTCTTCAAAAAACACAACTTCTCTGAATAATGTGGGGGAAGATGTTTGCATGATTTGTAAATAAACACTTTAAATACATTGTCTAACTCTCAGCCTGTTATTTGAAATAAAATAAAAAGAAAAATCACGTTATTTGTTGCATTGCAGTTTGAGACATTCACTGTTTTGTACCTTAATTCATTATTGCAGATGTGTGAACTTATTTGGGATATTCTGGTTGTATTCCAATGGTATTGTACAGCATTTTATTTGTATTGCATTTCAGTAGTATTGTACTTTAGTCGAATTATGTATTGCAGTGCTACCGCAGCTATATTGCAGTATTATTGCAGTACTACCGCAGTTATATTGTAGTACTACTGCACTTGTATTGCAGATCTACCGCAGTTATATTGCAGTATTATTGTAGTACTACTGCAGTTATATTGCAGTATTATTGTAGTACTACTGCAGTTATATTACAGTACTACTGCAGTTATATTGCAATATTATTGTAGTACTACTGCAGTTATATTGCAGTATTATTGTAGTACTACTGCAGTTATATTGCAGTATTATTGTAGTACTACTGCAGTTATATTGCAGTATTATTGGAGTACTACTGCAGTTATATTGCAGTATTATTGTAGTACTACTGCAGTTATATTGCAGTATTACCGCAGTTATATTGCAATATTATTGGAGTACTACTGCAGTTATATTGCAATATTATTGGAGTACTTCTGCAGTTATATTGCAGTATTACTGCAGTTATATTGCAATATTATTGGAGTACTACCACAGTTATATTGCAATATTATTGTAGTACTACTGCAGTTATTGCAATATTATTGGAGTACTACTGCAGTTATATTGCAGTATTACCACAGTTATATTGCAGTATTATTGTAATACTACCGCAGTTATATTGCAGTATTATTGTAATACTACCGCAGTTATATTGCAGTATTATTGTAATACTACCGCAGTTATGTTGCAGTTCTACTGCAGTTGTACTCCAACTACTGTATACTGCAATAATGCAGTTTTTTCGTGTCCAAAAAACTGCATTTTCTACATGCAGTATTACTTCTAAAAAAACTGCAGTAATTTTTTGTAAGGGTTCCCTCGGTTCTTTGTTCAATCTTGTTTATGTGTATTGGTTGTTTTCTCTAGTGTTTCTCTGCGATCTCCTGGGTAGTCTGAATTTAAGTGTTAATACAAGATTTCTCTGATATCCCCCTGCGTTGTGCGTTCTCGGCAACCACAAGTGACAATCATATTATTCCATTTTGTACATTCACTTGTAGCATTTAAAAATGACTGGTGATTTATGTTTAATTTAAAGGGTTAGTTCACCCAAAAATGAAAATTAAGTCATTAATTACTCACCCCCATGCTGTACCAACCCCGTAAGACCTTCGTTCGTCTTCGGAACACAAATGAAGATATTTTTTATTAAATTTGAGAGCTGTATAACTACCACATTGGCTCCTAAGGGACTGGCTCTTGACGGCCCAGAAAGTCAATGAAGAAAATGTTTAAATATCCCAAGTGACTAACGTGGCTCAACTATATGTTTATCAAGCGACGCGAATACTTTTTGTGCGAAAAAACAAACAAAAATAACGAGTTTATTCGACTATTTCTTTTCTTCCTTGTAGGCCAGAACGAGACTTCCTTAGATTTCCACGACGCATGCGCGAGATTTGCGATCTGCGTACAACAGCTTACACTACTTCAGATCGCAATTCTCGCGCATGCGTCGTGGAAATCTAAGAAAGTCTCGTTCTGGCCTACAAGGAAGAAAAGAAATAGTCGAATAAACTCGTTATTTTTGTTTGTTTTTTCGCACAAAAAGTATTCGCGTCGCTTGATAAACATATAGTTGAGCCACGTTAGTCACTTGGGATATTTAAACATTTTCTTCATTGACTTTCTGGGCCGTCAAGAGGCAGTCCTTTAGGAGCCAATGTGGTAGTTATACAGCTCTCAAATTTAATCAAAAATATCTTCATTTGTGTTCCGAAGACGAACGAAGGTCTTACGGGGTTGGTACAGCATGGGGGTGAGTAATTAATGACTTAATTTTCATTTTTGGGTGAACTAACCCTTTAAGCAAAGTAATAGACAACGTTTATGTCAGGCATCCAACAGATATTTTCCTTATAAAAATAATAATCTGCATTTTTGGCTAGACAGTGAGAAGGCCGTGTTTTCTCCATTTTTTTATCTTTTTTTTCTTGTTACAGAATTAAAATAAAACTGACCGTTTTTCCTGCAGTGTTCTTAGTCTCTACTTCTTGCTTTTTCTTTTTCTTTTCTTCCATCAAATGGTTCTCTCCTTGTGATGTTCAGCTTCTCTCAGCTAGAAGAAACACAGATGAAGGGTTACTAATTGACAGGATGGAAGTATCAAACTACCACCCAAGCAAGATAGACCATGCAAGAGTTTAAAGTGAAATCAAACTTATGGAGTATATCACCTGCAAGAATAGGACAGTGAAAGAACTATGATTCCCAAATCCAGCTTTATTACTCATTCATCCAGAGAAAAATCATCTAAATTAGGAAGTGGAGGTAGGGCTTATTATTAATCAAGTCTTTATTTACCATATATGAAAGCAGTTAATGGTTTCTGAGACTGAAACCAATCAAAGCAATGATAACATCCAAGCCCAACATGAGGACACCAGTCTCTACGGCGAGTGTAGTTCAGTTCCATACTACAGATACAAATCCAATACAAAATAACCTCAAACTCTGACTGTGCATTGATTTGGCAAATTGATAGTGCAACAGGGGACCATCCACATTTTGTCAGTTCCAGTATTTTGACCTAATTACTGCACTGTATCATTCATGACTAATGGACAGATGATTCTTATCTTTCTTATCTTATCTATCACACCCCAAATCTAAACACATGTTTCACCCCACAACAGACAAGATCTCATTTCATTGACAATGTGAGGTATTAATCCATGAACAGAAAAATAATTTACCAAAATAATGAAAAGTGTGTCCTGTTGTTTTGCCAGTTTGTAATGGAAAATCTGTCAATCGGTGAGACAGGAAGACTGCAAGTGACAACAGTGCATTATACGAGAACAACGCACTGGCAGAGAAACTTGATGGTATGGCCGGACTAATGCTTAGTTGCTAGTAAGCTGTCCTGATTTACCCTCAGGCCCTTGGCTGGTAATCTCTTCCCTACATTTGCTGGCCAATCAGAACACAGGAGTTTGAGGGATTGCCATTCACATTACCTCTTGGCAGAGGTTCAGAGTTAGAAGAAAGGAAATCACAGTGGCCCATGTTGAAATTACCCCGGTGCAACTGAGGGGACACTGGACAACTTTATAAATATCCCACACCCTTTGTGTGCCGGAATTTTCCAAAGCCAATTCATCCAGCTGTTCATAAAACATAACCATCTGCCCCAGAACCATCTTTTTTTCTGATCAATTTATTATTTATGGAAAGAACAGTTAATACTGTATTCTTTGGCACCGATATAAATCTATTTCAGCTTTTACTTACTCAACCTTACAACAAATGTAAAAATATATTGCACATTCAATTACATATTAAATATTTGTCATTTTAAACATTTGCTCATAAACAGTTTTGATTTTGTTTTGCTTTGATTACTTTACTTAATCTTAAATTTAACACACAATTACAGACAAATACAATCAGACATCACTGGTGAACCTAGACTACCTGTGGTCAGGCTATGTGATTTACTGTGACAGTTTCTACACAAAGCCCTCTCGTCTTTCAACACCTGCACCAAATGGACTTATCGAGACGAAGAACTGGTGCTCCCTCCACCAAAAAAAAAAAAAAAACATAAGTGGTACACCATTGTGGACCATTTTCCAGCACTACCGGGACCAACAGCTTCATTTTATACAAAGAGCTATGTGCCATCCACCATGACAAGCCCATGGACAAGACACAACTTTCAGGAGCTTCTGGCTGCTCAGCTCACAGGGCGATCATCTGCCTGTTCCTTTATGACATTCAGGACATATTGTAGAGGGCAAGTATGGGTCGGTGTTGTTGTAGGCCTATATGGTGCAAAAATAAGAACCCCAGGAGTGTGCTGTGGGCCTATGCTTGCAATTAGATAGGAACTGCTTCAGAGAGCACATTTGATTGACTGGATTTTTTAAAAAGCTCCTGAGTGAAAACTGTGCAACCAAGAGTCACACACAAAAAAAAGACTTTGAATTGAAGTGTAAGATCAATTAATTCATCAGATTTATTATTTTTTCTAAACAAAATTAAGTAGAATTTATTCCCACTTATTCTCATCGGTTTAGAACTTCAATTTACAAAGTCACCATTATACTTGTCACTTGTTTCATTTACTCAGATTGAATTGTGTTGGTGTTACAGGGCTTGTATTTCAGCACAGGATTGTGGGATTAGGCCCCGTCCACACGGAGACGTGTTTCGCTGTATACGTATAAATTTTTATACGTATTGGCGCTTCGTCCACACGGATCCGGCGTTTTGGGAGAGTGAAACCGCTATTTTTTGAAACCGGGTCCCAAGTAGTGTTGTCACGGTACCAAAATTTCAGTATTCGGTACCGATACCAGTTAAAATTCACGGTTCTCGGTACCAATTTCGGTACCAAAGCTTAGTTTAAATTTACATATATTTAAGTGTTTATCACGGTTACAAGTATGGAAACTGTACATTTGTATTATAAACACTTTAGAAAAAGATTAGATAAAATGACCTAAAATAAACAATAGTATACACTAACACATTTTTAAAGTTGTTTGTAAAGTTTTAATCCATTATTTATTTAATGCACAATGAATTAAGTGAACAAACATGAACAATCAGGTGTTTGTAATAAATAACATTTTCAAACATTAATTAATGTTGTAAAAATATATTGTTCACTCAATGTGTTGATAACTAAGTAATGTTTATGAATGGTATCTTAATGGTATCCATTAGCATTACCATAAAACATGTTTTATTTGACTTGACTGTCCTTTTATTAATCTAAAACTGCATTCATATTTAATTTTAAAAAGGCTTTTTAAACCTGCTGAGTTATAAAGGCAAGAATACGCCTAGAACTGGCATTGACATTAAATGACAATACTAATACCATAGTACTCTGGTGTCGGGTAGATACTACTGTGCTCATGTACTCGTAAAACTACCCCGAAAGCACTTTAGAGGCGTTCACATGTCGCGCGTGTTTTTTATTATATTTTTGCGCGTGCTTATTCTTTCCAAAGCGCTTGCTCTCATACGGCGTCTGTCGTTGCTATGCAACGCCAACGAGTTTTATTAGGAGCGCGCTTGAATTCACGCCTATATTTGAAATTGCGAATTTGCATGTAATCGGCCTCTTATGGCAACGTGACATTAGCCTAATCCAAAATATTTCCATATGTGGCTCTTTCCTCCTTTCGTTTCAACAAGTGGATTCAGAGAGAGAGAGCCATATCAGCGTTATGAAGAGGACGCAACTGTGCACGTTTCAGACATCGCGTCTAGAACAGAACTGGATTAACCTAGTACTCGGTACCTAGAAAAGCTGGTACCGTAACATTTTTTTTTTTTTAGTACCGACTTGG
>NW_024121421.1:585605-616804 GCF_016745375.1 Pimephales promelas
CCCAGTGTACCCTAGACTGCGGCCTCTACGAGGGCAGAGAAGGCGGAAGAGGCCGCTGAGTGATCGTGAAAAGTCAAAGGAGACTTCCACAATCTCACGGCCTCTTCATGCACATCCTGAAAGAAAGGATTTGGGTTCGCCACCCCCAAAAACGAATCATCAGCCCTAAGTGCTCGGGACATGGCAGAATTTTCCACACAAACCCGATACTCGTGGCAGCCCGGGAAAGCATAGCTGTGAACTCTGAATGTAACTCGTTATGCTAGCACATCCGAGGACAGCAGCACAGACGAGCCAGCTCACTCCAGCTCACCTTGTGATGCGGCGATAAACATGATTTCATCAGCTGGGGGACCAAATGAGAACGCGGGCCCTGCCCACTCACTCTGGACCACGTGGGTTGCAACGTGAAAGACGGGGTGTGGACCGAGGAATTTTCGGCGGTTTAGTTCCAGACCTGACGTCTTTTGGTCACCCTGGCCACCAGCCGAAGTGTTATCTCACGTGGAGAAAAATAGTTCGGGTTGTGGATGAGGGGACTCTCACTCCATTGAGTCTCAACCGTTATGCATTGCGATGATCACGTTCCCACTGAGAGAACGTGACACACCCACGAGCGCTGTCTGAGCGTGATCAAAGCCCAAACACGTCAAACAGCGCTCGCGCCCATCAGCTGACTCTATCAGAATACCGCACTCAGGAATACACGGGCAGATCGTCTTTAAAAAGACGCGCCACGTGCACACTCTTTCAGTGAGAGGAGAAAACTCCGTGGGTGCTGAAGCGACCAGGGGGAGACACACACTGGCAGACCACTGCTCAGATCGCAGGTAATGTGAAACTCACTGGGTACCGCCGTCACACCAACACCAGAGAGTTCGCTCGTCTCGAAGAGGTGAGTCACAGTAGTAAACTCAGATTGTGTGTCTTGTGGAGTGAAGAAGTTCTCTTGGCTCCGAAGCGAAAACATACAGCGGTTGCATCTGCTTCCTCCTTTTATACTCACGGGGTGAGGTGGAGATACGCTATGCAAATTCCGCAGACCCATGGCATTTCTTTACCATTGGCTCGTTATTTTAATACTCGAAGAAGATTGGCTTTCTAGGCGATTGGCTATCGAAGAGGATTGGCTTTCTAGGCTTTCTATATTTGACACATTTAGCCTACTTTTGCCGGTTGTTTGTGGCAAGCTTTCTGAGTCTGCTAACTAATCGAATAAATTTTGTACCAGGAAATTTATGGTTGTTCAATAAAGTTCTTGGTAAAAAAGAAAATAAGCAACTGTGCGTAATATTATTTCATATAGCCTTTTATTTTACTCCCTACAGCGTGCAAGGTTTTATGCGCATGCTCTAAGTCTTCTTCTCGCATTTTTAGTGTATCTCTATGGCAGAATTACAGCGCCACATACTGGTCTGGGATGTATACTACATCGTTTTCAGTTGGTTTCAGTGGTTTCGTGTGGACGCAGATATTTTTCGAGACGCTGCCGTGTTAACAGACTTTTTTTTTAGAACGAGGAAAAAAAATATCGGATAGGGAAAGCTCTGGCTTCGTGTGGACGTGGCCTTATTTTACTCATTCCTTTAGGTGAGTACACATATATAAAGCTGCCTGAAAAGTCCCAAGTTGCATGACCAAGCTTAGGTCAAGCAACACTTAAGATCAAGAGTTGCAAGGGATGTGGTTACCATACAACCCACCGGACAGAAGAACAGGGGAGGTATACAGAAAAACACACTGAAAGTTGGTGTGTTTCAAAGTGTGCTGTCCTGGCTCATATCCAGACCCATGGAGGCTGTGAGCCTTACTCTTGTGCTTACAAGGGCTTTTGGCAGGCCACAGAGGAGGGGAAAAAACTTATCCTTTGACCTTCCTGCAACCTGCAGCTCCCATTGCCAGTGCACTGCACTGACCAGGTCAGGCATCAAGAGGCCTTCTCAAACTACAACTAAAGAGCAGCTCCGCACTGATAAGGATATGCGCGACTGGGGGTGTGCACTATCTGCTAAATTTAGAAAGCTGGGCTGTCACGTACAACTTGACTCCCTTAGTGGCCGATCTATAGGCTATAAAAAAGGAATAAAAAAAAGGGAAAAAAATCTGAGTATTGCACCCTTATGTCATTCTACAAGTTTTTGTTTCATCTACAGAAAACATTATACAAAACATAAGATATTTAAAGAATATTCCAAAAAATGCATTAGGACTAGATTGGTCAAGCTCCATATAGAAAAAAGCACAATTATAGTGTCCTAAAACCATTCCATACAACTTTACAGTATAAGTTGTCTAAAGCCACACAATAGTTCTGCATAAGAAATCGGGGCTTGAAAATAAGGACGCTTTGGACAGTTGAAGGTAGGGCTGGGCGATATATCGAGTTTGTACAATGTATCGTTATATTTTTTGAAACGATATGGAATGAGGCAATACCGTTTATATCGATACAGTAGTTTGATATGAGCACATCTGAAAAATAGCGGAGGTTGCAGTGTGAGCTGCTGCAGTGAAAGTAGCTAGGCTACGTAGTACAATTTGTCCTAAACATGACACAAGCTTATATTAATTGCGTCAAAATCACTTTGATATAGTTAACAAGTTTAAGGCAGCTTGCCGCCCTGTCAAATGCTCTGACAGACACTGTTGCTGACTGACAGATAGCTACTTGCGCTGTTTAATGCGTTTGAGATGTGGTGCTTTCCTCAGTGCTCAACTTACATTTCACAGGTATATTCTCCATCTGTAAAAGTTAGAAAGTAAAGCAAATATGTCCATTTCACAACAAATATGTCCATGTCAGAAGAGGACGAGTTTCTGCAAGTGAATCTCCGCTAAAATTCATGCTTCCTTGAACGAGCGCCGGCGCGCGCATGCGCGTGAATAGTACTACGTAGTACGCAATAATTCTGACTAAAATAAACATATTGCTAAAATATTTGTTGTTGGAGAAAATAAATGTGCCATATGTGGAATTTTAAACCTACAAGTATATATTTGTAATGAAAGTGAAAGTGATTATAATGTGGTAATCAAATGCAGACTAATATAATTAGTTTGTGCTTTTGTTTTTATTTTCATTTTTAGTTTAGCCTTTAGTCAATATAAAAACAAAAGCTTTTTGCACATAATATATTGCATAGCCTATATTATATTTGTTTCCATATCCTTCAATATCAACATTGTTTGTAGGATATCATTGGGCCGAATGTGAATATATATATATATATATATATATATATATATATATTAAATATAAAGATTTTCTTTATCTAAATAGAAAACGTAGAAAGTACCGAGATATATATCGTATATCGCCATTTGACCAAAAAATATCGAGATATGATTTTTTGGCCATATCGCCCAGCCCTAGTTGAAGGATATGTCGGGCCAGCGCAGCATCATCACGAAGGTTTGTCATTTGCATGTGTTTTTAAACCTTGCCACTGTAAATATTCAAGTGCAAGAAGACATAAAAGAGAACTCAATTTGTTACTCGCACACTGTGAGAGGTTTTGTGTGTGCATATCCAAAGCGCACGCCCAGATAGCTGCGCCTCAAGAAACATGCAAAAATTTAATTGAGTTCTCTTTCATGTCTTCTTGCACTTAAACAAACAATTTCACACAAAACTGTCAAAACACCAGTCTTGAGAGAAATAAAATGCATTTGTAACAGTATACTGGATTCATGCATTCGGATCATAGACTGTAAAAAATATGGACAAAGCATCTGTGACGTCACCCATAGACTCTCTGAAGAACGGGTTTGAGGCTGTTTATGGGGGGTATGGGCGGCGCCATACTGGAAAATCTTAGGAAATACAAAATACAAAAGTTTCAGAAAGGATACTGAGGTAGTATGATGTGTTGTGTCAGATGATGGCCGAGACGTCAAATTCCACTCGGCGCAGCCCGTTATCAGCTGTCAATCAAAGTTAACCGCCCTTATTTGTCATACATTTTATATCCAAATATGATCTAAACTAACGAGTTAGAAAAAAAATCACCCCCCTCACAGTTGTCAACCACGTGGAACATATCGAAAAATACAATATAAGTCCATGGGACCAAACTGTAAACATATGAATTTATGCTGTGAAAACAGATATTTTAACATGACGTCCATGGATATTTGCTCCCTTTTGGGACCGGTCTCTAGCTGATTTATAAGTGGAAAACAGAGGAAACTATGTTTGTAAACAAATTCATTTCTGCACTTCGTTCGATCTTTGATTGCAAGAACGACAAACAATATGCATCACTTTACACTGCACAAAACTCTGCATTTGAACAGTCTATACTTATTAAAATAATAAAACTCCAGTGGTGGAGGAAGTACTGAATCTCAGTACTTAAGTAAAAGTACAAATAACCAGATAAATATTTTACTTTAGTAAAAGTAGAAGTAACACAATGACAACCATACTTAAGTAAAAAGTAAAAAGTACCTGATTTTAAATGTACTTTAAGTCTTAAAAGTAAAAGTACTTGCATAACAATTGATTCTCTTGATGACTATTTTCTAATGATTAATAAAACATTTAATTCTAACTCATTCAACCTAATACTCCTATAATGATGTTCAATAATGATGGAAAAAAATGTCACCATTTCTGAAACAAGCTTGCAATTAGGCAATATAAACCATGCTTATCCTTAATAACTATGTTTGGCAGTAAACGCGATTAATTTATGGTGTAATTCTGAACCTCTTGGCTTGCCATAATCCTAACCAAACGTATATTACACACGTTTCCTATGCACGTAAAAACAAATTTTCGCGTATAAATTGCACGATAAACACACTGCGTGCGAGACGCATTTAGTTGATGTATCTATGGCAACGAAACGTCACTGGTGAGACAAACGTGCAACGAACGGACGGTCAGATAACGTTTTTGGCAGGGGAACAACTGATCAGAAAATGTAACGAAAATGTAACAGAAGTTGTTGAAATGTAGTGGAGTAGAAAGTATAATAATTGCTGCAAAATGTAACGAAGTAAAAGTAAAAAGTATGCACTATTTATTCTACTTAAGTAAAGTAAAGATACGTGAAAAATGTACTTAAGTAAAGTAACAAAGTATTTGTACTTCGTTACATTCCACCACTGTAAAACTCACAGGCTCTTATTAATCTCAGAAGCCCCAGATTGCACAAGCAAAGTTGGAATTGCCCCATATTTTAGAAATAGCCTTGTGAGAGCTTCAGAAAAGATCTCAAAGGACTTCCGGTGACATCATGGTTGGCCCAACAGGTTAGAGACAAGACTCCGTCAGAAAAAAAAGATAAAAACAGTGACAACTGCATATATATTTATAAAGCTTTCAGAGTGGGGAATAGTCTGGGAACAAAATTACTACTACATCGAAAACGAGAACAAGGAAAGACCACTAACCACTAAGTACGAACAGCGCTAGCTTAGATGCTACTAGCCGTGAGGAGTAGGTAGCACGCGATTGCGAAATGTCTTTGATACAAGAAATGAGAAAACTTTCGGAAAGAAAAAAGCCAGGGACATAAACGAACAACAAAGACCCTTGAGTGCTTGGAAAAGACTGTGATAGATATTAAAGAGCAGCTTGGTAACCACCAGCAGAGGATCGGTGAGCTGGAGGGGAGAGTGAGCGAGGTGGAAGACGCAGGGGCCGGTCAGCAGCATGTGATACGGTATATTTCAACGTGAAAAACAACTCACAGCGGTGTGTGATGATTTGCAAAACAGGTCGATAAGAAATAACCTTCAAATATTTCAAATACCAAAGGAGATTGAACACGGAGATGAGGTGGAGTTTGTGGAAGTCTTGCTTCCCAAAGTTTTTACTAGGGATGTAACGATACACCAAACTCACGATTCGGTTCGTATCATGATTTTGACCCACGATTCGATTTGTATCGCTATTCTATCATGGGAATTACATTAATTCACATTAATTGAATATTGTATTCACATAAAATCTGAACACCAAAAATTATGCAAATTATTAAACTAAACTAGGCAGTGTAGGCTGCTGCTTTTGGGTTATTTTCTATGCTGCAACTAAATTGATTTCGAGATGCCGTAGGATATGCATCTGCAAGTTAGATTAGTTGCTGGTCAATTGAGGAAGCTTATTCAAACACTTATGGCAAATTGTGTGGGTATTGTAGACTAGCCTACACAATTGCCATCCTTGTTCTCCATCGTGTAGCCGAAATGTTGCCATACTGCTGACTGAAATGTATTGTGAGGGACCGCAATCTCTGTTTTCCATGTTTCTTCACGTTCTTCAACTAGCTCACGTCACATGGAAAGGTAGTCACGACTCACATGGTAAAGTAAAAAGACGCTTACAAGTTAAACATTTTTAAATAGTTGGTTGGGATGAGTCACTGAGTATTTAATTTTAGAATATCAAATAGGTTGTGCGATTATTGTCTAAAAAAATCTCCATGTTTTCGGCACTGATGCGGTGGTGACGCGTTCATGTAACGTAAGGGTGGCACTGCCAATAAAGCACCTAAAAGCTGACATAAAGAACCGTCAAAAGTATTGATTATGAATGTGAAATATAGCAAGGAGACATTTTAATTGTTTATTAATAAAGTGTTTTCTGTCAGTGTCAGCTGCAAAGAAGTTGTGATGCAGGCTCGCGATCTTTGCAGAAGTGAACGTGCCAGAGAGAAATGCACTTTTCATACGGATAACATAAGCAGAGAGCAGTCTGTTTTCTTTCGTTTTGAATTGTTCTTTTTAAAAGTAGACATTTCAATATAGATATATTTCTCAGGTCTATAGGCTTATAGGGTTTCGATTCATGAGACTAGCTCCAGTTCAGCCGCCGGCACCTCAATGTCGTGATTATCTGTGTGCTAGCTACATTTTCTTCTTATTTATTAAATCCAGGCAAATAGTTGATGAAACATTTATTACAATTGAGATACAATTAATAGAAAATCTCAATTGTAATAAGTCTTTGTGCTTTCTGTTTGAAATGAATTGTCTGTAATTTTTAGTGCCGCTTCCAGAGAACTGTCATGACATTGTTTTTTTCCTCTTAAATGCGAACACGAAAAATAAAACAAAATAAATATTTTATGTTCTGGCGAGAGTCAACTCTTCATCCGGTGGGTAGCCTAGTATTACTTTTGTTTTGTACAGTGTAATTTACAGTATAAAAAAATATATATATAGGCTATATATTAGGGATGCACCGAATATTCGGCCGCCGAAAATTTTCGGCCGAAAATGGCCCAAAAGTGCATTTTCGGTTTTCGGCCGAAAGACTTTTATCACCGAAACAATACGGCCGAAATGTTGTGATGACGCAAACAGAAACCGCGACCTGCACGTGCTTGTTTGAAGCAACATGTCTGCGGTGTGGACGTATTTCAGTGTATCTGAACCCGCAATGAGACGGAAACCTTGTTTATCCACCTATAAACAATGCGTGCCGCCATGACGACCACTCCGGTTGCGAGCGGGTCAAGAGCGGTGCGCGCGCTGTCTGTGGAGACACGCGCTGCGGATGCAGGCGAAAGTATAAACAAGACAGCGCGAGTCTCCACAGACAGCGCGCGCACCGCTCTTGACCCGCTCGGAACCGGAGTCGTCGTCATGGCGGCACGCATTGTTTAGAGCAGGAAACAATTAAAAATTATAAATTAGACTCGCGCTGCGGAGGCAGGCGAAAGTAAACAAGGCAGCGCGAGTCTCCACAAACAGCGCGTGCACCGCTCCAAACGGTCGAGGCGTTTATACTTGACGCGCGCTCCGTTGTAACTGTTACTATTCCTTGAAACGACAGGGGACGACTCAAGTAACTGTCCTCTAACCATCAGGAATCGGTGAGAAGAAGACAGATAAACACATGACAATGTTTATTTTTTTTTGTATTTCACCACCAATACAAAAATAATCATCTAAAACCCAGTAAACCCTGAGATTATTACTTGTGACATTACAAAAAAATATGTATATGGGAACATGTAGAACTAAATTAATGCTCTCTTCAATATTTTCTACATTCACTAAAAATGTTTCATTAAGTTTCATGTACATTTGTATTAAACATGGACCATTGTTCATTTAAAAAGGCTTTTTATGCTATTGTATGCTACATTTTTTAAAATGTAACTAATTTAGACGTGCAAACTGGGTGCTGGTGTGATGAGAAGTTTGCACTCGGCTTTGTTTTTGAGAGAACATTTCATTTTAAAATCTTTCTGCAGGCCAGTAGATTATTATTTAGTGTACACATAAGTGGGGTCAAGTTAAACATTTTAGTTTGAATTTTATTTTATACTGTGCATTGTGCTAAATATATATTTGCATAATTTGTAATTGATTTATTCTTTGAAAATGTTATATTAATTTATGCAATTGCAATGCCTTGATTTTAGTAAAGTTTGTACACAGTCATAGCCATAAATGCAATGATACTAATAATTGGCATAATTTCTTTCGGTGTTTCGGTTTTCGGTTTTCGGCCTTGGTTTCCTCTTTTTCGGTTTTCGGTTTCGGCCAAGAATTTTCATTTCGGTGCATCCCTACTATATATACATTTTCTGCCACCTAAATATGTTTTGTGTCACGTCCGTGTACGCGTGTGTATTTCCCTCATATTAATATAAAATGCATGTGTAGACTTTTTCTAGATATTTAGATATTTTTCTAATGTCTGGGTGTACTGGATTTTATTAAGGGAGTAGGCTATGGCTATATAAACAGAAGTGTCAATATATTGGTATTAAATGCACACCACAGAGGGACCACTCAACTCTCTAGGTCACCACTCTCTGTCCCATTATCATCGGGGGTCAGACATGGTTATAGTTTATGCTCTATAGGCCTCATTATGCTTCTGCGTCAACTCCACGGCGTAGCTACGTCGTCACTGCTATGGCGTCGTGGCCGTTTTATACTTCTGCGTGAGGTTGTGGTGCATCGCGGTGCATTTCGCCGGCAGAACGCTAGGGGGGTTCGCGAATCTCTTTGGTTCCGTGCGCCGCGAGCGAAAGAGAGCGAATGTTGTTTTTGCAGCTGCCAGCTGGAGCTAATCGACGTTGAATAACAAGACGACACAAACTTTATCCCCACAGAATCAACACGGATGTCCAGGGCCCGTTCCACCCATAGACAGTAAAATAAAGGTTCCACCCGAGCTGCCATAACGATACCTGTTCAAAATGACAGAAGGATTTTTTCAGTCTCCACATGGAACTGTGCTATGGCAGGATAATGTGTCCCGTGGCATATATGGTTAGTACTGTATTCTCAATGATGTAACCGTGAACATTGTATTGAAAATAAACAACAAACTGTGTTTCAAAACGAACGTCGATTTATTGATTGATTGAAGTTTATTGCGAGCAAAAAAGAAAGAAAAGAATATAGACATATATATTAACAATGAAATAAAAAACAGTTTATTTTTCGTTTAATTCTTTATTTACTTTATTTATAAGAGTATTATAATTATCAGAAAGAGGGTGCGAATGTTAAAAATAGCGCTAATAGCGGGAGAGGGAAATCGGAAAAGCTACACTCCTGAATTGATGTATAATCTGACCAATCAAAGCCCTTGCTGTCTGCGTCGCCTCGACGCGTAGTTACAAATTTTTGGAGGTGCACGTCGAGCTACAGCGGAGGGGTCGGAGAGGGGCTCGCGTCGACGGATAGGGGTCTGCGGGGGTACGCCGTCGATTCGACGCAGAAGCATAAAACAGGCTTTAGGGATCACTGTTATTACTGCTTCCTTCCAGGATGGTGGTATTTTGCCATGGTCAAGTGTATAATTAAATGATGACACAAGTAATGGTATAAGTTGCTCCCTGAATGTTTTGTACCATTCAGCTGGTAGGCCATCACTACCCGGAGATTTTTTCGCTTTTAATCTATAGACTGCTTTCTCTATTTCTGATACTGTAATGGGTGAGGTCAAAAGGTCATTTTGTTTCTTCCCAATTGCTGGTAAGTCAAGATTCTCTAGAAACGTTCTCATTTGATCAGTGATGGATGATGGAGGTTGGCTGTACAGATTTTTATAGTAGTTCCTAAAATTAGATTCAATCTCTTTGGGTTTATACGTCACCTGGTTTGTGTCTATATCTCGTATTTTGTGAATTGTTCTATTAGCCTGTTGCTTTTTGAATCTTTTTGCTAGCAATCTGGTAGCCCTTGGTCCCACTTCATAATATGATTGTTTTAAAAATCGAATCTTCTTTTCGGTTTTTATACTTAATATTTTATCAATATTATCCCAAGCTTCTTTAATTTGAGGTAATAATGAGGGATCACGTGTGTTCTTATGTAGCTGTTCAATTTCAGATAGTTTCTCCTTTTCTTTCTTAAATGCTTCTTCTCTAGCTTTTTTAATAGACACTGTATTAGCTATAATTTTCCCTTTCAGGACTGCTTTAAAGGCATCCCACAGAATGACAGGGCTAACCTCTCCACTGTCATTTACAGCTAGATATAGTTTAATCTCTCTCTTTAAACTTTAATCTCTTCAGCTATTTATTTTTATGATTCAGAATTGCAATATTTAGTCTCCACAATTTACTTTTCTCATGTGATTTCAGGTGGAGTTTTAGGTAAACTGCACTGTGATCTGATATATCTGCACCTTCAATTTCACACTTCTGTACGCGGTGCAACTCATTTTTATTCATAAATTCTGGAGTAGCTATCATTAGGGGCAGAGTAAAGCCCCGTTCACACCGCCAGCGATTTTGTCGCTGTGTGTCGCTAGTCTCTGTACTGTGTGTCGCTTGTGGGCGTTCGCAGTAATGTCGCTCTGATGTTATTGGTAGACTGCACGTCTTGCCATATCTATACAAAAGCCCATCACAAGTGATATATAATTTTAATTTGACTGGGAATAAATTACTTTTAAGGCTAAAAAGAAACCATATGCTGTTGGGAGAGTGTTTTTATATCTCCACAGCTGTGCTGCTCAGTGGAAATCATTTACTAGATCAACGATCGATCAATGAACAAATTAAACTCACTCATACGGTCACAAATTATAAAAACGTCATTTGAATTTGACAAATAATCAATTGTCTTGTCCATAATAGTCAACGTAATGCAGGGGAAATTGTAAAATGAACTGCAGAAGTGCTAAACGTGCATCATAAAATTACAACACTCGAACTATAACGTTAAATGTAGCCTATGAATTAAACTCACTGAGACTGTCGACAGTTTCTTTTCCATGCATCATTTTATTATCCATGTATGTGATTACAGTCAAATCATATAAAACAGTGAAATCGTCCTCAAACTCTTTCTTTCTGTCTTGCCTGCCCTGCACTCGAGACGGTGACGTGAGCTGAGCTCCACTGAAAGTCTTCTTTCCTATTGGTTGTCGCTCGCGAAAATCGCTTCTCATTTGCATAAAGTTGAAAATTCTCAACTTTTGTCGCTTGTCTCTTGTCTCTTGTTGCTTGACACGCCCACATTCTGTCGCCAACGGTCACTGTCGCTCGTGTCGCCGGATGTCGCCAGCGCTCCATTGAAATGAATGGGATCTTATCGCTTTGTCGCAGCGTGTCGCTGGCGGTGTGAACGGGGCTTAATTACTTAACTTAAAGGAGTGTAATCCTTTTTAAGGGGGTGAAATTCCCTCCAAAGGTCCACTATCAAGTTCTTTAAATGTAGTTTTGATTATTTTAGTAATGTGGTTGCATTTTTTGTTTTTGTTTGTTGTATCTAGTTTATCATTCAACACAATATTAAAATCGCCCCCACATATCAATATGCCATCTGTTTCCAGAATAATGTTGTCGATCAGAGTTTTGATTAAATGTTTTCCACTGTTGGGAGGAGCATAAACATTAACCCTCAGGTGCTCTTCGGTCATTTCTGACCGAAAAAATGTATGTTTTGAAATGTTAAAAATCACAGCTTCATCGGAATGTTACGAAACTTGGTGACTTTTATTCCATTGGGTATGTGAACACACAAAAAAATTGAGGTCATGATCCGAGCATGCTAAGTGGTCGTAAAAAAAATAGTCACACTTGTGCTCTTCGGTCAAAAATGACCGACCATAGGAAATGAATGGGAAATTGACAAAAACAACAATCTACAACTTCAAACTACAATTTGCAATCTACAAATTGGCCATGATGCAGAAAAAAGTGCTCAACAATGAAGGGGTGACACTCTAAAACATCAAGATTGTGATATTGACACTCACCCACACTCACAAACAGACGCACACACGCACAAATAAACACACACCTATATATTTGTTACAGTTCAGTGACACAAATAGACATGCTCATTAAATATTATTTTACATAAAGTGTTATAATTGAATGAATTGCATTGTTTTTTTTGTTTGTTTTTTGTACAAATTCAGAATAAAAAAAAATGTGTATAAAATTTGCTTCCTAGCATTCTCTTTCTAACACAATGTTTAGGTTTGACTGTAATCATAATGCAAAAACTAACACTTTAAATCACTATTAAATCTAAAACTTTAAATCACTAAAAATCTAAAACTTGATAAGAAATAGTCTTTGAGATTGTTTAAATATATGTTGAAATCCACCTATAACAAAAAACAAATAAGTAAACGTGTCCATGAACAGCTGGGGAATTCACATGCCTCTCCATAGAGAACTGTACATTTCATCTAGTGGTTACAACATGGTTCTACGCTTTCTCTCCATACTTTTACCAGATGGCGCTAATCTACCTTCAAAAAATTTTTTTGGAAGGCCTAGTCTCTATTTTAACCTAAAATACTGCTAAAAAAAAATAAAATAAAAAATGTATATATAAAAAAAGTTTGTATTATTTTCAATGGCAAAAATGGACCATAAATATATTGCATAAATATTAATAAGTAACATCAAATTGGCTCAAAATACAAAATTAAAAAGAAAAAATATAACTGAACAAAAATAAATTGCATTGGTTTTACTGGGATGGAGAAAGTTTAATTTTTAGGTGTCCGGTCACTTTTGACCGGGAAGATAACAAGTGTGACTCCGAAACGAAGGCTAGTGTTTACACCATGATTCTACGCTTTTCCTCTATACTGTAACTAGATGGTGCTAATTTTCTTCAAAAAATATTTTTTTTCTGAAGGCCAAGACTCTATATAGTATACTAAAATACTGCATTCATAATTTTTTTTAAAAAATTATATATATTTAGAAAAATATATATACTTTTCCATGGCAAAAATAAACCATAAATATTGCATAAATATGAATAAATTCAATCAATCAAACTATCTCAAAATACTAAATTAAAAAGAATAAATATTATAGAACAAAAATAAATTGCATTGGTTTTACTGGGATGGAGAAAGTTTCATTTTTAGGTGTCCGGTCACTTTTGACCGGGAAGATAACAAGTGTGACTCCGAAACGAAGGCTAGTGATTACACCATGATTCTACGCTTTTTCTCTATACTGTAACTAGATGGTGCTAATTTTCTTCAAAAAATATTTTTTTTCTGAAGGCCAAGACTCTATAGTATACTAAAATACTGCATTCATAATTTTTTTTAAAAAATTATATATATTTAGAAAAATATATATACTTTTCCATGGCAAAAATAAACCATAAATATTGCATCAATATTAATAAATTCAATCAAACTGTCTCAAAATACTAAATTAAAAAGAATAAATATTATAGAACAAAAATAAATTGCATTGGTTTTACTGGGATGGAGAAAGTTTAATTTTTAGGTGTCCGGTCACTTTTGACCGGGAAGATAACAAGTGTGACTCCGAAACGAAGAGCACCTGAGGGTTAACCAGTGTCACTTTTTCATTTTCTAGCTTTCCTTTTACAATAATAAATCTTCCTTCCTTGTCGTAGGGCTGTCAACTTTAGTCGTTTAGTCGACAAATCGGTCGATGCCGTCTTGGTCGACTGACATTCTTATTGGTCGACCAGTTGCATTTTTTTTTTACCAATAGAAAGAATTTTTCAATGATTTACTCCTTGATATTTATTTCTTTATAAGCAGTTATTTATTACCGTATTCTAAATATAATTAGCCTATGTTTTGTCCCCAACTTTAAAATGCTTTAATTTAGGCTATTTTTGTAACTGCGCCACAGTTTAGCGCACACACATAATACACTCGGGAACCGCACCTGTGGCTGGCTGCGCTGCTGCTTTGCACTCAGTAAGGGATGCTGTATTTATTCAGTTAGAACGCTGCTTGTTTTGGCTTTAGTCGACAAAATGTCCAGGAAATCTAAATTTTTTGTCTGGCTGCATTTTAAAACAAAGACGACAAGACTGTGGAGGGAGGTGATCACGTTGCTCCATTAAGCCTTGTTCACACTACATGAATTTAAAACGTTGGGCTCAACTGTGCGGTTCACACTACATGACTTGCTCTCAGTGAAATCTGGAGTGTTCGAGTTGTTAACTGTTCACACCACACAACACAATGTGATTGATCCACAACAAGAGGTAACTCACTATACGAGTTGACAACGCACTGCATAGAGATACAACCATGATCGGATGATAAGAGCAAATAATTTGTGACTCAATGAGAGCTGTTTCAGTACTATAGTACGGTCTAAATCCTGAAAATAATCAAATAAATAACAAGTTGACAACAACTCTGTCACCCAACGATTCTATCTTGTCTACAAACCACGTTTTGTCACGAAAAAAACATGCAATAAATAAATAAATATTGCGCCAATACCCAGCGAAGAAGAGAACACGACACGTGAATATGGACGTCAGACAGAAACTAGTGCTGCACACTGTTTGCGCGACGATCTGCTCTGAGGAAAAAAATGCAAAAAAAAAAGAGAAAAACTAATGCTGCGTCCCAATTTGCATACTATCCGTCCTAAATAGTATTCGAAAATAGAATTAGTACGTCCCAAATCGTAGTATGTTGAAATGAGTGTTTCAAAGATACCTGGATGGTCTACTTTTACCGGTCAGAATCCGAAGTGTAGATCGATGCACACTCTAACGGCTGATATTGCCCACAAACCATTGCGCGTTGGACGATGATTCGGTTAGAACTACAAACACGAGTAAAAAGTGGTAAAAAACTACAGACACGTAGTCGATACGGAGGACGCGCGAGTCCCCGCGGTTGTGTAGAGAAGTTTAGATAAAGAGGTTTGAGTGATTAATTATCAGTCTCCTGATGAAAATGAATTTATTCAATGTAGTCCACATTGATTGATCCACATTGCATTTGCAGCAGCAATGTGAATGTTAAGAAACGTTTAGCCATTACGTTTTAAATGCATCATTATATTCAAATTGCAAACACAAGGAGAGCATGAAATACAGAGATAACATAACAGAGATGAGATGGCACGCGAGATCCAAACACCTTCCTTGTTAGGTTAAAAGCTGACGTGTGGAAATAATTTGGCTTCTGAAGTTGAAGGGGGAAAGGAGCTGGACAAGAGCCGCACTAGTTGTACGCCTTGTGGAATAAAACCAACGACGGAAACACGACAAATATGATAAGCCATATGACACCTTTCCAGCCAGAGGAGGAAAAACACTCGGCTGCACCAGTCGTTATATTATTTATTTACTACAAGTATGCTCCTAGTTCAAGCACACATTTATTTTCCTGGTCGTTCTTTGTAATGTTAATAAAATATATTGTGCATTAATTCTTTATGGGTCATTACTTTGTACTTTTAAAGCAAATTATTTATAGTCACACACAAAAGATTCAGATAATCGATTTGTAACATTATAAATGTCTTGTACTTTAACTTTTGATCAACTTAATTTATCCTTGATGAATAAAAGTATAGATTTATTTTTTCTTTTGCCCAAAAAATTAAATAAAATTCTTACCGACTCCAAA
This sequence comes from Pimephales promelas, assembly GCF_016745375.1. The sequence goes on from NW_024121421.1 coordinate 601,429, forward strand.
CATTTGAACGGTATTGTTTAATGTTACAAAAGCTTTCTATTTCAGATAAATGCTGTTGTTTTGGATTTCTAGGTGATTCTCTGAATCGGGTGCCCTTCAAGTCCCCCAAACTTGCTTCAAATATTTTCAATTGAAGGAAATCACAAAATACATTTTAATGCTGTCAATTAATAGAACCAGGTGCATTTGCATTACAATGCAACAAAATTGCTTTGAAAAAAAATGTAAAGTTAATAAATTTAAAGATAATGAGTAGCGTAAGTAGTAGACAACAAGCATGTTTGCATGTCCTCACTAACCATCATTATATTTTTAATGAATATCAAACAAATAAAAAGTGCAATTAATACCAAAATGTTGCTGCTGCTAATATAATCATATCTTGGTCTAGTGTATTTTCGTTTACTGTTGTGAAATGGAAAATCAATAATCGGTAATCGAGAATCGTTAATAATCGAAAATCGACTGTAATCGAATCGGGACTTCAATAATCGTAATCGAATCGAATCGGGAAATCAGACAGATTAACCACCCTAGATGATCCACTTTCAATAAAGATTAATGTTGAAATGGGTGAAATGCTCCTTTAATTGCCATTTTTAAGTAATCACTCAATTAGTGTTTTTCAACCAGAGAAAGACGTAAATAAACCGGCTTGTAGGTCATACGTCACTTAACATTACATTTACCTCAAGAAAGCTATTCAGTCCATAAATTCATCAGATAGCTGGAAAAAAAGAGATGAGCATTTTGTTAAATATAGGCTGTGCACTGTATTACATATTCATTATATTTTGCTAAACCTGCTAGTGATGTCTTTAGCCGCTTTCTGACCAGAGGGACTTTTGCAGTTCCTAGAACCTAACGTTCCTATAACCCTTTTTTTCTCGTGTTCCGACCGGACTAAATTGGGGATTTTTTAGTTCCTCAGACCGTAGTTCCTATAACTCTTTCAGTACCTAGTCTAGAGCTAGGACTTTTTTAGTTCCCTTTCCCTAGGTCTACGCTGATTGGTTCAACTTATCATGCCCACTGTCAACACGGAACTTGTCGCGCTGTCTGCCATACGCTGTGTGCTTTTGCAAAACATTACAACGAGGATTAAGACAAACATAACGCATTCAACCAGCTGATTGCTAATAATAGCTAAACTTACCCGTCGTTTTGTTTGCCTCCTGTGCTCTGCTCTTTTATCTTCTTCCATCATATTACTAAATATCATATTAGGCTGCATGGAGCCTTCGTCTTCTGTGTTTCTCTGTACAGAACTCAAGCATAATCTTTAAACGCCGCCGTTCGTTCTCCGTTATTAAGGTCCTGGCAAGGCAGAACAGGAACCAGGAACATTGCAATAGCCTCCTCCATGCTGGTTTGTTGTTGTCGTATGTGGCCGCACTACGTCTAGTGATGAAGCCATAAAGACCGTCGCCGTGCTTGCGTCCTACCAGTTCCTATAGTCACTTGGCCAGTGCGAACGCAAGCAGCAAAACCGAGTTTGGGGGAAAGTAGTTCTTAGAACTGTTTAGAAGTGGACAGTTCCTATAACTAAGTTCCTGTAACTACTTGGTCGGAAAGCAGCTTATATTATATGTTTGAATAAATTTGTAATGAAAACAAGCTATTATAGCTTATTGTCATACATAAAACGGTTAGTTCCAATCCTTGATTCTGATTGGTCAAGAGCTGTGCTTTATTCACGATAAAACATGGCTATGACTAGCCTGGCATGCCAGACCTATATCCAGATGTTAGGTCTGGAAACTCTTCATTGACGGGGCTCAATCCGAGGGGCGGGATAAACGGTTGTCTTTCAAATTCTCTCTGCACGCAATCGGATAGCGCTACAGCCAATCAGAGCAACGAAGAAGGTGACGTACTAAGCGGAGCAAGTTGATATTTTAAACTTTTACCGCATCCAGTCCAGCTGTCAACATTGAACATTGAAAATAAGAGAGATTTCCCAGAATCCATCCCCAAAATAAGGGATTTCTTTGTTTTTTACACGACCCACAAACTTTAAAAATATAACACTAATCTTTAAAAGTCAAAAGAGTTTATAACTAGCCTACATATGTGTGAGAGAGAAAGAGACAGTATGTGTGTGTTTGTGTGTGTATGAGAGAGAAAGAGACAGTGTGTCATTAAAAAAAATAATATCAAAGAGAATGTTTAAATACTAATATCAGCTTACGAGGGAAACGGAGGCGGAGTAGTGGTGCATCGGGGTGTTGGAGATGATTCGGGAGAGGTCTGTGCACCTTACCGATCAGAGCGCGCACTGACACGGAGTAAAGCCTTTATACTCGACGTGACAGCACAAGTGGGCAAAAATGACAAGTTGATCATTTCGCCACAGCTTTTTTGTAACAGCGCGGGCGGCGCCGGCCGCATCCGAGGATGAACGACTTCAAACCGAATATGTCCGAGCTTGCTCTGACCGGCTCAACTCTGTCTTCATTATGTTAAGCCCGCCTGCCGACTCTATACACGATGTGATTGGCCCTACCAGAGTTGAGTTTTTCCAGCTCAAACGTCTATGGAGAGTTGCTAGACCACACTTTGCTGCAAAATAATTTTTGCTGCCGCTAGGGTGCGTCTAGATTTCTAGGCTAGGCTATGACCACTTCACCCAACGGTTCTATTTATCACTGCGCCCTTAGCAACCACACATATCAACCCAATGGGCAGTGAAATGCTTGCTTCAGTGACTGGTGTAGTGAGGGTTGCAGCATATTTTAAACAAATCACCAAGACGGAACTCAAGGCAGTTATCCGTGACTTCTACGGAACTGTCAGAAGCTCCACAGGAGAAAAATATGGGATCAGTAGCTATTACGTGCGGGTCTGAACAGATTTCTGAATGATCCACCTTTGAGTTTGTCCTGGTGTCTGTTGAGAGACAGTGAATTCACCTCATCCAATAATATTTTCATTGGAGTCGTAAAGACAATGAGAAGAGAGGCTCGTGATGAAACACACCGATTTCTACTAAAGATTTCACCACCATAAAACTGTCCGATGCACTTAATCTCAACACACCTGTCACTACACCAGTCACCGAAGCATTTCACTGCCCATTGGGTTTTCTGCACGGTGTTTTTTTCATTACGAGTCTTCTCGAATGTATTACATTTCAGCACTTCAGCATGACGGTTCGTATTTGTAGAAGTCTCTCCAAATTGTTCCTCAAACCACTTATCCATCGTCATGCCACCTAGTATAAATCGAAATTTACTTTAAATATTTTAGCCTTTCTAAATTATGTCTGTGAGTGGACATAAGTGTAAAAGTACAGAGCTACTGGAGGCCAAACTTAAAACAAAGAAAGCACTGGAGTGCAACAGAAAACACAGCTGACAGCGCTGAGCCCCAACTAAAGAGGAGGTTAAATATCACCACAGTGGAGCCGATTGAAATGAGTCAAATATTTAATGCATGCACAATAAACGGAGATGTTCAAATAAATTTAAATAAACAACAATAAATAAAGTATCTCTTGTTAGGCAGCATTTTAGCAACTAGATTAAAGACCTAACTGTTATCTATCAAAATATGTGCCCTTGTGTTTTGTTATTTTGCTGAGAGATAAGCTATGCCTATTTGTGTGAGGAAATTTCACAAATTTTGTGTTGTAAAAAAATAAAAAGAATGAGACAAAGTTTGAGAATGGTTTGTTCTTTTTATTTGAGTTTTATATTACACATTGGAACATTGTTGTTCACAGTCAGGGTCAGGGACTATATTTTTCTAGCGGAAGGAATGTTTTTATTGATTAAACTACATGAAAGTTGCACTAATACATTGTTTTTTATTTTAATATTGTGTGGCAACTGTTTTATAAAAGCAATAAGGTACTCGAGGCAAGTGCTGTATCGTGAATAAGTAACTGCTGAAGGGGAACCCCTTCAGCCGTTACTTATTCACGATACAGCACAGCCTCTCGTACCGTATTGTTTACTTAAATTTAAATCATTGTCAACAAACTGGAATAGAAACAATTCTAATATTAAAACGTTTATATAAAAACTACTTTAAGTACAATTTAAATGTTAAATGTTTAAACATGCAATCAGTTTTTGCTATTTGCCTGTTGATTATTAAATAAGTTTCAATAATTAATTGATTATTAATTGATTGTTTTCAATTAATAATAAACCCATTTTCAGATTCGGTTTTTGGCCTAGTCCATCCTGAATTTTCATTTTCTGGCCAAAATTTTAAAATGTATGATGGTGCTTTCAGAGGAACACTCATTGCTGTCCCTTACAACAGCACATTTCCGTTATTTACAACACATTAGGGCTCAATAATAGGAATGGCTTGGTTAACAAAACCGTCACATGCCCTAATGGGCCAATGCTGTTTTACCGCTGCAATCGTTAATCAAATAAGTTAAAACTCTTTTAACCCTTGCAAACTCATTTATAGTATTTGGCTCCAAGGTGAAGTTACAGCCAGCTAAGACATTCTAAGAACTGTATTATTCTAAGAATAATTTGTGATAATGTTGGAAACATCAGTTAGAATAGGTTGAAAACGAACCAATTATGTCTTGCATCATATACCATTATTTTACAACAACTCTTTTTTTTTTTTAAATAATATAATATCAGGGGGTACATTATAATTGAGAAAAATATATAATAATTATAATAAATAAGCTTATTGTAATTAAAACTATATTTGAAAAAAAAACTTCAAAATGTTGGCAAGGCAAGTGAAAATCTGTTCTACTGGCAAAACTGAATAGAAAACATATTCTTATAGGTTGGGCCATGTAAAAACTATCCCTCCACTATGTATGTACAAAAAAAAAAAAAAACGTAAAACATCAATCTTTGTGTTCCTCTGACATTGAAGAATTTGACAAATGTGCGGTGCACTGTGCATTATTTATGTTCTAAATGGTCATTTAAAGTATGTTGTGAAACTGGAAATTTCTTAATAATCATTTCTCAAAATATAAGTCATTAAACTTAAACTTAAACAACCTGATTATCTAAAATCATGTATGTTTTCTAACAGGGCCTTGGGGTCTCAGATTCCAAACAGAACACAAGGATTCAAACAAAATTATTTAGGAATCTGAAATGCAATCATCCACAAACAAGCACCATACATTAAAACAAAATATCAGAGACATGAAGCTTTTTAGCAAAATACCCTGGAACCTGCATCACTGAAGGGACATTTCTGGGACGCTAGCCAACACTCACAAATCATTTCTTCTCCAACTCTTTCCCTTATCCGTACCCCATCCTGTCCTGCTGCGTGGCACACCATTCTCACAAGGACACAAGGATTTCAGCCTCTTACATCAGAGGGTTCACTGTTCAACTGACTTGTACTATGTGATGAAGTAATGAGAGAATTATGGGTGAAAAGACCTTGTAATGATCACCTATAAATTTTACATCAGGGAGGAATATATTTCTGTTAAATGCAAAATCACTAATAACCAGGGGTTTTTATACAAGAGCAGCTCTACTTTTACCTCATGAGAAATTTCATTTAAATGTAATATGTGGTTTGTAGTGCATAACTGGATATAAGGAAAAATACCTCCTTAAAAAAAATTGAGCACAGGCAAGAATGAAAATCAAGCAATGATGCTATTGTTACAGAAATGCAAACTGAACTCCAGCAAAGAAGAGCTCACCACAGCCAACCTTTGAAATCTGAGCAGACAAGAACAATGTGTTCTAATTTTATCAGAGCAAGACAGAGGCAGCGCTCAGCCACAGAGACAAAGATTAAATTATGTCCAGCTATAAAGTGGGGCTAGACACCAAATAGAAAGCCACAATGTACACAGAGAATCCCATGAAAGACAAGGAATTCCCTGTCTCCAAACATAAACCACTCATCTCCTTTTACAAGCTCTGCAGTTCAGGGGGTTGTGTACCCTTGCCGTCCAGAGTGAGACTGTTCATCCATATGGCTTGCCCTTTTTGCCTTTTGAACACAAGCTGAACACTTGCGTCTCACGCCTCCTAGCTTTGACCCCAATCGTCTGCAGCAGCAGGAGGGGCAGTGTTTCCTTAGACCCAGACGATGGGGGGAGCTGAATCTCGTGTATTGGCGCAAAGGAGCTTTGGTGTGATATTTAATTAGCCTTTCGCCGAGCCCCGCCCCCCTTAGTTACTGCTGCTACCTCCGTCAAACAAATGGTCAAACACGGGCAGCGCGACAGATTGCCATGACGGCAAAGGGTATTCCCGTGCGTGTCAGTGACCTTTTTTGGAGCAATACCTCCGCGATATCAAGCAAGAGCGAAGCAAAAGGGGTTACGGTATGCGGTGGAGGGATTTATTCCAAATATAAAATTAAGAAATGAATGAGACACGACTACTATTGATGCTAATGCTTACCAGTCTCAAGAAAAATCAGAAAAACCCCATGACCATGCTAAGTTACCTCAAATGCAACCAGCACAGCCTTGAAGATTTTATAAACTGGTTCAGTGGCTAATTGGAGTTCGAAATATATAACTTGCGCTGCATATTTATTCATTTTGCCTCCGATACAGGAGTACACGTTCGCTTTAACAAGCAGGTTGTTCATTACCACAGCAACCGATTGCGTGTCATGCTCATGCTGAATGCGATTTTCGTGTTTAAAAAGTAACTAACATTATGCATAAGAGACGGAAAGAGGCAGAGAACCATATGTTATTTAAGGTTATTTCTATTCGTTACGATATTGATATATGAACTGATGTTGTCATGTAAGCTTCATGCTTTCCCCGTTGCGAACGTCCTCTAAACTGTAGTCTACGGTGCTGCACTGCTAACTTAGCTGACTGCTGCTCATTTTCCCAGAGAATATCATGGTATGTTAACAACAACCCTTAAGAAAATGTACAGTAAGTCCTTTGTGGATCCTCTTGATCTGCTTTCTCCGTGCTTCTTTGACTAATCTCAGTCGCACGCACGCTGCACGCGAGACGAGTTAACCATGTTCGACACATTTAACTGGGATTGGGGCGTCCACACTGTTTAATACATCTTAGGCACCGCTCGCGTTGTGTTTTGGGCTTTGGAAAGGGAAAAAACACAACTTCTCCAGACAATCTCTCGGGGTATCATGTGTCCGATTTACTAACGCCGTGGGCGCACCGCTTACTGTTTGACGGAACAGCTCACACAGTAACGGTTGCTATGATGTGTGATTGGACAATGGCCATTTTGTGGGAGGGGCCGGCGAAAGGTCAATTGAGGCTGAGTAACATAGCCTGGATCCAAATATCCAAAGGGTAGATAGGTTATGAATTAAAAGTGAATTGCCCAATTCATTTTATCACTAGCATCAGCCAAGTGTGACATGATTTTCATGAGAGAAAAATAGATTTAAAAAAATGAAATTATGGTTCTCAATTATGCACACAAGCTACAAAAGAATATGAAGACTAAATGGACAAAAAATGTATTAGAATATCAGGAGAGTAGGATGATAAATCTAAATACAGAGCAAAGATTTCAAAAATTATTTAAGTTTAATTTTTGATTTACATCTTAAAAAACAAAAATAATTAACTTCTCTTAACTAATTGGCAAATAATAGTGACATTTACTTGTTTTCACAAAGTGATCCATGACCCTGGATATAAACAGCTGAACTGTTACAGACTGATCTCATGAAATGGCGTATGACACGCCAATTCGTATTTCCATTTTTGGCGTGCTATCAACACGCATAATCGCTTTCCGGTGTGTTTATGAACGCCGTTGACTTAACGTTACATTACTGTATAAATATATGACCTACCCCAACCCCGTCCCTAAACCTTCATGTCACTGGGGTGCCATATAAGTCTTCCCCTACCATCCTAGGAAAAAAAATATCACTCCTCAGATGTAGAAATACATTTTGCTTCGTTTCGCTCGGATATTTAACGCTGTGTACATACACCCAGAATCACTCGTACATTTAACAGCATAGACATACATGCATACACGGGGATAGCTCAAAATGCATATAGATAACACGCCACTTGACTTGAAAGTGGCGTGTATGTTTACGCAAAAGTCATGATGTCATGTTGTGAGCTAGGACTTTTTGAGTCAATAAAGCCAAGACTTTTGTATTATATTGATTTCTCTTTACTGTAAAACACATGCCACTGAACTTAAAGGTTGTCCTCTTTGTGTCATTCTGCTGGAAACTATAATCAACAGAAATGTAACTTCCTGGTGAATTAATACATCTCCAAAGTATGAAGGAGAAAATCAAGGTATATGGCAGCAGTGATTTACCTGTTAATTGGAGGGTTTTGTTGTTTCCTGTTAACTGTACGGTTTAATAGGGCCAGATTCATGCGATATTAACCGTCACAGACACTATTATTTTAATTTACAGGCGTCTGTCAAGAACTTCATTTTCTAACACATCAACACAGTAAAACACTCAAAATTGCTGTTGCATTTTACAGTATTTTTACGATGTTTAAAGTGCACGACTCCCTTACAGAGAAATTATCATAATAAACTTTGCAACAAAATACAGGAATCAAACGATTACTGGTTGCTTGGTAGGCTAATTAATGTATCTTAGCACAGTGTCTAGATAAATAAATAAATAAATACAAAAGCAAACAGACAGACAGAACGACTTGCACAAATAATGAGGAAAAAAAACCTAGAATGATTCTCTGAGTCTACATAAGGGTTAGAAGATTACACGACTAAGCAGCACTTGGAAAAATCTAAACTAGCCATTTACCAGACGCGTTAAGTAACGTTAAATAACAGTAATTACAGGCTCAGTATGTCTGTTGCAGTAACTTGGTTAAGCTTCTTTGTGGTCACTCTAGTCACTGAGTTAGGACCATTTAAGTAATTTACCAGCCCAGATTGCTACCGTTACAAAACACAAATGTATCTAACGTTAAAGGGTTAGACTTACAGTCCTTTTTAGATACATATGATCAATTAAAATCACATTAAATAATAGTGAGCTGCCTAAGTTACCTAGATTTGTCGCCATCTATGTTAGAAGTCAGCAGCCTAATAATAGGTTGAGACAGAGACATTATTTCAACTTACCTTTTTTTCACAAATCGACCTTTGGCAGCTTTCGGTAAAAAAAGTGTTGCATGTCGTACAGCGGTACGAAAAGGCCCTTTTCCGAAAAAGAATTACCCGTAAAAACAGACAGACCCAACACTGTACTGAATGAGCAGCTGAATTTCCGACCGTGTCCCAAAAAGGCAGCAGAATGAAAATAAACACAAAATTGGATATGCACGTGAAAATCTCTATGCAGACTTAACGTTGGAGCTTTGGGCTCTGATGGAGATTATAGATGCATGCATCATGAAAAAAAAAACATAAGACGACATTTACATGACACTGCTAAATCCCTTCGAAAAGAGAAAAAAACGCATTAAAACGGCGAGGCAGTTTGTTAAGAACAGTGACATAAATTGGTCATCATTAATAGCATCTGATCTATGGTGCAAACTGAAGAAAATGGCAGTTTGAAGCTGCTACTGTCTGGTAACTTAGACTGACAGATACGATGCGAGCGAGCGAGCTTCTTCAGTAAAGTGCAAAAATAAAGACAGCGAGCGATGAGGCAGGCAGTCTGCCTGCAGTCGTGTGAAGAAATCCAGCGACGTTTTTAAAATGACAACGGAAATATCCAGGGATAAGAGAGGAGTGTCCGGAGAAAGCGCTGAGAGTGTCGGGTTTTAGGATCAAGCCTCTGCAGCCATTTTGTTCGGTATCAACACAGCAGACGTTCAGCTCAACTACGGTGGGAGGGGTTTCCTAACTGAAGTCATTTCCATATGACGTTTGACCAACCAACCCTACAAACAAGGGACGTCCCCCGGACTTTTCAAACGTCCCCTTAGGTCCGCATTAGGTTCGCTCGGAGGACGTCCGCACTTGGTCCCCTTTGTAACGTTCGCTGACGGACATTCCGATGACGTTCGCATTTGGTCCCCTTTGTAACGTTCGCGGGCGGACATTCCGATGACGTTCGCATTTGGTCCGCTTTGTAACGTTCGCTGGCGGACATTCCGATGACGTTCGCATTTGGTCCATTCTATAACGTTCGCTGACGGACGTTCTGATGATTTGTCCGGGCCAGTTTGCGAACGTCCCTATTTCGTCCCTCACCGGCATTTCCATGACAACACTGGATCACAAAATCCAGGCGCCCATGTTTGCTATCATCAACTGAAATTTACAACACAGACAAACGAATAATTAAGCTAAAATATAAATGCAAATATTTGCATTAATTGTAAAATTAAAGGGTTAGTTCCCCAAAAATGAAAATTAAGTCATTAATTACTCACCCCCATGCTGTTCCAACCCCGTAAGACCTTCGTTCATCTTCGGAACACAAATAAAGATATTTTTGATTGAATCTGAGAGCTGGATCACTCCATTGGCTTCCTAAGGGACTGGCTCTTGACGGCCCATAAAGTCATTAAAGAAAATGTTTAAATGTTCCATGTGCCTACAGCGGCTCAATTATAAGTTTATCAAGCGACGAGACTACTTTTTGTGCGAAAAAAAAACATAAACAGCTTTATTCGACTATTCCATTACTTCCTTATTGGCGCATGCGCGAGAACTGAGACGAGGACGTTCTCATTTGACCACTTCTTGTTACCGGCTGCTCGCCACTTAGGAGTTTTACCGCCCCCTACCGTATAAGATGATGATAAGGCACACTGTCGTTTTTTGAGAAGATTAAAGGCTTTTAAGTGCACCTTGTAGTGCGGAAAATACGCTAATTGAAAAGCGTACAGCGCGCATCTTCCTCTGCTTGTAAACAGAAAGTTTTGCACTTCCAGCTATCAGCACATCATCTTATACGGTAGGGGGCGGTAATACTCCTAAGCGGTGAGCAGCCGGTAACAAGTCGAAGGAGAACTCGTCGAACTCGTCTCAGTTCTCGCGCATGCGCTAATAAGGAAGTAATAGAATAGTCAAATAAAGCCGTTATTTATGTTTTTTTCGCACAAAAAGTACTCTCGTCGCTTGATAAACTTATATTTGAGCCGCTGTAGGCACATGGAACATTTAAACATTTTCTTTAATGACTTTATGGGCCGTCAAGAGCCAGTCCCTTAGGAAGCCAATGGAAGAGTGATCCAGCTCTCAGATTAAATCAAAAATATCTTTATTTGTGTTCCGAAGATGAACGAAGGTCTTACGGGGTTGGAACAGCATGGGGGTGAGTAATTAATGACTTAATTTTCATTTTTGGGTGAACTAACCCTTTAAGTTAATGCTAAAATGTTAGTGTTTTAATGTTAAGATAATAACTTTCATGTTACTTCATGTAAATTCTAATCACTAATTAAAGATGTAATAATACCACAAGTCTGTTTTCAGCCGTTATAATTTAAACATCAAAAACATGACAATTGATTCAATTGAATATGAGCTACAATTTATAAAGGCTATTCCACATGCATGAAGAGGTTGAATCCCTGGAGCTCTAAAAGAATGCATCGACTTCAAATGATGAATGCGGCCAAGGAAAACGTGAAATTGCTGGAAAGTGGATAATAACACAGGTAAGACAAATAAAACTATCCTACATTTACCTGTCAAACGTTGGTCAGGAGTGACTGGTTTTATTAAAAATAATTTATTTTAGGAAAAATATTGTTCTAATTATTGCACTTAAGACTGATAGCACATGGAGAACAAATAACAAAAAAAAAAAAAAAAACATTGGAGAAACAAGCAAGTGACGATCAAATAGGATCAAATGCGCCTCGGTCTGGTTCACAGTCTGGTTTGTATCCATGGCAACGCTCAGCTGGGTAGCGTAGTAACAGTTAACGGTCCTTCTCAGACGCAGCCTTTGTGTTTTCTCTGTCCGTCGTCTGTCTAAAAGGTATTTTTAATTATATTATTATAAATTAGTTACCATAACCACTGTCCATCTTTAAATTATATGAAAATGTTACCTTTTAAAACGTTTGCTGAAGTTGTCTGCAATGTACCGCTGATAACCGTTAGCTATAGGGTAGCTATGCTAATAGCACGAGTACGAAGCTAACAGCTGAAAATGAGACAACATTTCACATATTGATAAAATCATAACTGAATATGTTCATTTTGTTGTTTTAGGTAACGTTAGACGCCAAAGGGGGAGAATTGCCATCGGATTAATCCCACAGCTGTCCGACAAACACACACACACACAGCTGCCAGCGCATTTAAAGACACACACACACGGAAATGGCACCTTTACAATTGTTTTAAAGAAATAATTTACTTTGCTCCTTACACCGTGTCTGTTTTCTTTGGTTAGCCAGAAGTAAAATAAAATAAAATGATATTCAGGGGACTAAACACGAAAGTCCCATAAACGTCCCGGATGGCCGCTGGTGGTCCTGGGAATGTCCTCTTGAACGTCCGGAGGACGTCTTCGCGAATGTCTGCGGGACATCAAGCGGACTCCACATGGGGACGTTCGCACAGGCCATTTAGGGGACGTTCTGGGGACCTTTTTTTTGTTAGCTGGGAATAAGCAAGCGCACTGGTTTTAGTGCGGAGCAACGCCCATAAAACGTTTTCAAGCGTCCAGTTGAATTCACAAGGGCTGGGCTGGAATGGGCGTTCAGCTGAGACCGCTGCACGTTCTGCAGCGCACACAAACACAGTTGCTGTGTCCCAATGTTGCGTCCTCCGAAGGCCGTATTTGAAGGACGCTTGGCCGTATTTGAAGGCCGATTGCTGTCCCAATTCAAAGGCTGCACCCTCCGAAGGGCGCATTTGAAGGCCGATTGCGTCACCGCAGTGCGATGAAGGCTGTACCAATTCAGTTATGCATCCTCCGAAGGCCGTATTCGAAGGCTGGTTTTGTCATCGTGGCGCGACGAAGGCTACCCTGATTCAAATGCGACGGCCAAATGCACCCTTCATATCGCCGAGAAAGAGAGGATACATAAATGGATCCTACCCGATCCTACGCGGCCTATCCTACCCCATAAGTCTGGTGACGACAGCATTTTTTTTTAAGCGGCCGAGAGTTCGGTGGTGGACGACTGAAGCCGCGTTCCTGGCAACCTGTAACTCGTGTTTTTCCAACCTTATACCCGTGAAAGTGCACTGGAATGGCAGTCAAACCCGTGACTTCCCACCCGTGAACTCGTACTAGACCGATGTACTCCCAGTTACGAGTTCTGCCGTCACATAGCCCGCGAACATATGCAAAACTACAATGACAGCCCCTACGGATGCAGTGTTTCTGCAGGCGGTACTCGGTGAGAATACACTTTAGGACAATATAACATTAACTAGTTTTCAGTCCATTGAGTGCAAGGATAAATTAATACCAAATACATTTCCAATTAAAGCTGCAAGCAGCGATGGGCGGGCCCTCGCACCTGTAGCGCGTTGGGGTGTGAGGCGGCCGCGTTGCATATTCTGCAGCTCAGCCGGTGCGGCTGTGAATTTGGTTCGCTGCTTTGTTAAAGGTCACTTCCTGTTGCCAGCAGGTGGCGCTATGATTTAGGGTGAATGTCGGCATGTAGATTTGTTCAGGGCGGGACTCTTGTCAAATGTGTAAAATTTCGTGCAGATCTGAGCATTTACAGCCAAGTTACTACAACTTCCTGTTTCATGAAGAATCATCGACGCCACGGACACGCCCATTGACGAAAACGTGCAGATAGCACAACTTTACATCATCAATGCCTTTAGAATGCACAGCAGAAATTTGAAGTCGATCCGACAAAATCCTTAGGAGGAGTTAGTTAAAGTACGTAATGAGTAAATCATCCAAAAATGGCGGTAAAATTAGAAATGGCCGACTTCCTGTTGAGTTTAGGGCATCGCTCCAAGAGACTTTTCTGTGCGTCTGGACATGGTAGATGTACCACAGAAATTTCGTACATGTCGGTTAAAGATGTGGTGGGGGCTGCTTCGTTAAAGCTCACTTCCTGTTGCCACTAGGTGGCGCTATGACTGTCCTGACTCACAAGGGGTCAGACTTCTGAGGGTGGTCCCCTCCGTGGAAGGACGGTTTCGATAAGTCGTTCTTCCTCGGCGCCCTCTGGGGGGGCGATACTCTGAGGAGTATCGCAGTGCTGCCACGTTGGTTGTTCCCTGCCGGTTCGCCGTTTCAGGGCACCGAAGTGTCCGTTCAACCAAATCCCAAGGCCAGTCTCGAGAGACAGGTTCCCTTAGTGGAATTCATGGCAGCGTGGAAACTACTGCCAGATATTTCTCAGTGGGTCCTGCATGTTATAGAAAAGGGTTACAGAATTCAGTTTGGTTCTCGTCCACCCAGATTTCTAGGGGTCCTTCCCACTGTGGTGGTCCCCGAGCAGGCTTGGGTCATGGAACAGGAAGTGATGACGCTTCTTCAAAAAGGGGCTATAGAAAGGGTTCAAGATGCTTACACTCAAACTGATCGTGTCACAGATTCAGTCCGAGGACTGGTTTGTCACAATGGAGTTGAAGGACGCTTATTTTTATATATCAATCCATCCGCATCACAGGAAGTTCCTGAGGTTTGTTTTCGGGGACGAAGCTTACCAATAATTAGGGATGTCCCGATCAGGTTTTTTTGCCCTCGAGTCCGAGTCATTTGATTTTGAGTATCTACCAATACCGAGTCCCGATCCGATACTTCTATAATACATTAAAGGGTTAGTTCACCCAAAAATGAAAATTAAGTCATTAATTACTCACCCCCATGCTGTACCAACCCCGTAAGACCTTCGTTCGTCTTCGGAACACAAATGAAGATATTTTTGATTAAATTTGAGAGCTTATAACCACATTGGCTCCTAAGGGACTGCCTCTCTTGACGGCCCAGAAAGTCAATGAAGAAAATGTTTAAATATCCCAAGTGACTACCGTGGCTCAACTATATGTTTATCAAGCGACGAGAATACTTTTTGTGCGAAAAAACAAACAAAAATAACGAGTTTATTCGACTATTCCTTTTCTTCCTTGTAGGCCAGAAACGGACTTCCTTAGATTTCCACGACGCATGCGCGAGAATTGCGATCTCCTTACACTACTGATCAGTTCAGTTCTCGCGCATGCATCGTGGAAATCTAAGGAAGTCTCGTTTCTAGCCTACAAGGAAGAAAAGGAATGGTCGAATAAACTCGTTATTTTTTTTGTTTTTTTCGCAAAAAAAGTATTCTTGTCGCTTGATAAATATATAGTTGAGCCACGTTAGTCACTGGGATATTTAAACATTTTCTTCATTGACTTTCTGGGCCGTCAAGAGGCAGTCCCTTAGGAGCCAATGTGGTAGTTATACAGCTCTCAAATTTAATTCAAAATATCTTTATTTGTGTTCGAAGACGAACGAAGGTCTTACGGGGTTGGTACAGCATGGGGTGAGTAATTAATGACTTAATTTTCATTTTTGGGTGAAACTA
>NW_024121421.1:617304-662813 GCF_016745375.1 Pimephales promelas
TATACTATATGTGCTTTATGTCGTATGACGAGAATGGGGTTTCGCCTAGAAAGCCTATCATCTTTGAGTATTATAAAACGACCCAATGGCAATGAAATGGCCAGTTTTACAGCGCCTACTTCATTGTCCCCAAGAAAACTTGTGGTGTACGTGCCAATCCTGGACCTGTACGTCTTGAACCGCTCCCTTCACAGGCTGCCGTTCAAGATGCTCATGGCCAAACACATTTTCGAATGCGTTCGGCCCCAGGATTGGTTTGCAGCTATAGACCTGAAGAACGCCTACTTTCATGTCTCCATTTTACCTTGACACAGACCGTTTCTTCAGTTTGATTTCGAGGGGCAGGCATACCAGTACGCGGTTCTCCCATTCGAGCTGACTCAGTCACCTCGTGTCTTCATCGTTTCAAGGAGGACGAGGAGCAGGTCATTTTGGTTGTGTCGTACTGGCCCACCCAGACCTGGTTCTCTGAACTGATACTCCTCGTGACAGCACCTCCTTGGCCAATTCCTCTGAGGAAGGACGTTCTCAGAGACGGGGCACCCTCGTCCCGATCTTTGGAACCTCCATGTTTGGCTCCTAGATGGGACGAGGCAGGTTTGAGTACCCTGCCACCAGTAGTGGCATCATCACTTCCGTTAGAGCATCGTCCACGGGACATGTCTATGTGTTGAAGTGGAACCTCTTCGTCAACTGGTGTTCTTCTCGCCGAGAAGACCATAGAAATTGCACGATTGGTGTCATGCTTTCCTTCCTGCAAGGTGAGGTTGGAGCGAAGGCTGTCTCCCTCCACCCTGAAGGTGTATGTTGCCGCTTTCGCCGCACAACATGAAGCAGTAGAAGGTAAGTCTCTCGGAAAGCACGACCTGATCATCAAGTTCCTGAGAGGAGCGAGGAGACTGAATCCTCCTCATCCTCCTCTTGTTCCCTTTTGGGACCTCTCAGTGGTCTTAAATGCCCTGAAGAGTGCTCCCTTTGAAATATCTGTCTATTAAGATGGCACTCCTGGTTGCACTGGCCTCCATCAAGAGGGTAGGGGACCTGCACACATTTTCTGTTGACGAAGCGTGCCTGGAATTCAGGCCGGCCTTCTCTCACGTGATCCTGAGACCCCAGCCTGGATATGTGCCCAGGGTTCCTACCACTCCCTTCCGGGACCAGGTGGTGAACCTGTAAACGCTGCCCCTGGAGGAGGCAGACCCAGCCTTGGCACTGCTCTGTCTCTGTGCTTACGTAGACAGAACGCGGCGTTTCAGGACCTCAGACCAGCTCTTTGTCTGTTTTGGTGGGAGACTGAAGGGAAAGGCTCTCTCAAAGAGAGGGGTTGTCTCACTGGATAGTGGACGCCATTGCTTTGGCTTACCAGCAGTAAGGCCGACCGTGCCCCCTTGGTGTGACAGCACACTCCACCCGGAGTATGGCTTTCTCTTGGGCTCTAGCGCATGGCGCATGCTAACAGACATCTGCAGAGCTGCAGGCTGGTCGACACTTGACACATTCGCCAGATTCTACAATCATCGAGTGGAGCATGTGCTTGCTTCAACCTGCCAGTAGTAGGACCCGCTAAGGTGTCTTTGCTTGCTCGCCATTCCACTCCACAGACTGGATACGTGCGATATTCTCCTCAGGTGAGCTTTCCTCCCAGAAGCCCTGAGTTCCTCCAGCGCAGTTGACGCTGACGCCAGTGTTTATTGCCTGTGCGTTGGCTAGGTGCCTTTGGTGTGCATTCCTCCTCGGAGTAACCCCCACATTTGTTTTTCCACTGTAAGCCTCCTTGAGCATGTGTCTTTTCCTTGGCAAGCCACCTTGCCACTCCTGGAGTTGAAAGTTTCCACCCCACAGGCTGGTTACTCCAGTGTTCCACCATATAAAGCCCCCCTATGGGCCATATGTGTATCCCTAAGTCCTCCCATATTTCCTCTGAGATATGCTCCCCAGTGTACCTTGGTATTCCTGTGTTAAGTTGGACTCCTTCATCCATGCCAGTATCACGACAGGGAGATCAGACTTTCACAGGTGGCGTGATTACACAGGGACCGCATTCTCATCATCTGACGTAACTCTGAGGGACTACAAAAGGGAACGTCTCAGTTACGGATGTAACCCTCGTTCCCTGATTAGGGAACGGAGACATTATTTCTCCCTGCCCCTTCCGCTGTACTCCTAGGTAGACGCCTGAGTTCAGTCTCGGCTCTTCAGCGAACACCTGTTGCCGGTGTTCTCCTTTTATACCCACGCAGTCGGGCGGAGATACCCCATTCTCGTCAACCGACATAACGTCTCCATTCCCTACTCAGGGAACGAGGGTTACATCGGTAACCGAGACGTTTCTGTTCATTATGGCTGTAAAATAACATGACAGCCAGTATTTTGACAGCCATATCATGTTACAAATATTATGCAAATAACTAAAAGCCACACTAGGTGGGACTTTGGAACCTTAGACTAGAGAGTTAAGGATAAGAATACACGAACATAAAAGTAACATACGGAATCACGACATTAAATCACCTGTGGCTAGACATTTTAACGAATTTGGGCATGATATTTGTACTTTGAAATTTCAAGGCATTGAACATGATAAAGCTTTACAACGGGGTGGAGATAGGGAACGATATCTCCTTCAACGAGAAGCCTTTTGGATTTACACGCTTCAAACCGTACACCCAAATGGTCTAAATGAAGAACTAATGTTGAATTGTTTTTTGTAAACAATTTAATTTGTAATTGGGTTTATTTGAAAACGTTTTTTTTTTTTTTTTTTTTTTGTGTGTTATATATGTGTTACGCTGCTAGTGCTGTTGCAAGAAGGATAAGGCTGTGGATCCATGTGCAGCACACGCTTTATTTACAAACTAGACAACATACTGGACTCAGGAGCATGAACAACCAACACCGCCGTTAACAGTTCACATAAAACAAGAACTAACAAAGACAGGGTAGAAACACAGGGCTTAAATAATGAGGGACAAACAAGCTAAACCAGATAACGAGGGGGGCGTGAGAAATAATAAACACCTGGGATAATTAATAGACCGGGAACAACTGATAACAAAATAACAAGACACAAAACCCACATTATAACATAGCCCCTCCCCTATGGGCGGCTCCTGACGCCCATAAAAACAACAAAAAGTTCCGGTTGGGCGTTGGTCCGGGGGAGGGACGGAGGGCCAGGCCCGTGCAGGGGAACCGGGCAAGGATATAGCCCAGGCGGGCCTGGACCGCAGAGCGTGGTCGGAGCAGGACGAGCTGAAGTCCAGGGCGGAGCAGGACGAGGCGAAGGCCAGGGCGGAGCAGGACGAGCTGAAGTCCAGGGCGGAGCAGGACGAGGCGAAGTCCAAGGCGGAGCAGGACGAAGCGACGGCCAGGGCGGAGCAGGACCAGGCGACGGCCAGGGCGGAGCAGGATCAGGCGACGGCCAGGGTGGAGCAGGCTGTGGACATGACCAGGGCGGAACTGTGGGACCCTCGGGCGTCCACAGCAGTGAAGATCCCTCAGACGACCACGGCGGTGAAGACCTTTCAGGAGACCACGGCGGTGACGACCCCTCGGCCGCCCACGGCGGTGAGGACCCCTCGGGCGACCACGGCGGTACAGGACGAGATGAAGGCCATGTCTGTATCGCCTCCATGGCCCTCACAAGGTATCCACTGCCCCCCCCCAAAAAATACTTGGGGAAATCCACGGGAATCCACCGGGGCTTGAAGGCTGCAGGAAAGGCGAGGCGCAGAGGCAGGACAGGCAGGGCGAGAGGCAGAGGCGGGGCCGGCAAGGCGAGTCGCAGAGGCGGGGCCGGCAAGGCGAGGCGCCGAGGCAGGGCCGGCAGGGCGAGGCGCAAAGGCGGGCCGGCAAGGCGAGGCGCAGAGGCGGGGCCGGCAGGGCGAGGCGCAGAGGCGGGGCCGGCAAGGCGAGGAGTCCTGGTACGCTCACCGGAGCCTGGCGAGCCGAACGAGTCCTCCTTCTCCTTCTGCGGCGGCGCGTCACAGGGCTAGACACGCTCACTGGACTCAATGGTTCTCTCACTGGACTCAATGGTTCGCTCACTGGACTCAATGGTTCGCTCACTGGACTCAATGACTCACTCACAGGGCTGACGTGAATCGTGTGCTCGGCTGGGCTGACGTGAAGCGCAGACCCTTGAAGCTTGCTCTCCTCCACGCACACAGTAAACGCAGAGCCGCTCTTCAACAGCGCCAGGTCGATGTAACATTCTAAAGACCCGTGCGGATCTGGATCGGGCATCAAAGACCGGAGTGGTTCTTCTAATCCCCCACGGAAGAATATCTTCAAACATTGGGTGTTCATATGCGCGAGATGAGCCAGTTAAATAAACTCCGCTATACTGCTCAATAGTCCGACTCTCCTGATGAAGACGGAGAATCTGGATATCTGGACTCCGGGAAAGCATGGCTGCTGGATCACGAATGGGTGAGTTCTTCTGTTACGATGCTAGTGCTGTTGCAAGAAGGATAAGGCTGTGGATCCATGTGCAGCACACGCTTTATTTACAAACTAGACAACATACTGGACTTAGGAGCATGAACAACCAACACCGCCGTTAACAGTTCACATAAAACAAGAACTAACAAAGACAGGGTAGAAACACAGCGGGCTTAAATAATGAGGGACAAACAAGCTAAACCAGATAACGAGGGGGGTGTGAGAAATAATAAACACCTGGGATAATTAATAGACCGGGAACAACTGATAACAAAATAACATGACACAAAACCCACATTATAACAATATGCATGCATGTATATATGTATATGTGTGTATATATATATATATATGTGTATATATATATATATATATATATATATATATATATATATATATGTTTATATATGTATATTTTTCCTCATTTATTTATTTATCTTTATTTTGTAATTGTTTATAAGGGTTACATGTGAGCATTGTCTGTTTTTGATGTTACTTTTTGCGTGTCTTGATGTTGGTAATTTGACGCACCTGATGTTGCTGATTGGGGTCCACCTGTGATGTTTAAAAACAATCTCTTTGTTTCACACTACACACTCAGTGATGATGGCTTAGGCCGAAACGTGTCTGTGTGGACATGGTGAATGAATAAATCTTCATGAGATTTAACTAGAGAGTGCGGTTCTTCTTCTTTACTTTGATCGCTGTTTTATAACTTGCACCCAAAAAACGTCTTGGCAGTTGAGCGCGCCTAGTTTGAGCAAACCTGAGACTAGAAACAAAACTATCCCTATTTTTAAGCAGTGTGCCTAGTTTTCTAGACAGGGTTTAGATTAAGCCCGGATTAGGCCTTAACTAATTAAGACATTTAAGTAGCTTTTTTTTTTTTAAAAGTGCCTTAGAAAAAATTAAAACTTTACTTATGTGCATATTGAGACAAAATAATGGCACTGATATATTTAAAGATATGTCAGTGCAAGTTGCTTTCAGTTAAAACAGCTCAAACATGCATTATAGTCTGGGACTATAATCATAATAACCTTATTTTATAATCATAATGATGAATAATCATCATAATCTTTAATTAAAACAAACAAACAAAATCTTAAAATGTACACCCTGTGAATGTTTTAATCAAACAGATCTCATTCCCCATTGACTACCATAGTAGGAAAAAATACATACTATGGTAGTCAATGGGGAATGAGATCTGTTTGATTAAAACATTCTTCCAAATATCTTCCTTTGTGTTCAGCAGAACAAATAAACACATAGAGGTTTGGAACAACATGAGGGTGAGTAAATACTGACAGAATTTTCATTTTTGGTGAACTAACCCTTTAAGGGTTGTTTTAAGGACATGTTTGTGCATGCCCAGACAGCCAGTCTAACGCTGTCACAGGCGATTCTAAATAAGTCAAAAAGTCGAGACAGGACCCATTGTCAAAATTTCTTAGTCCACCACTCTATTTCATTCAAAACAAAATACAAAATAGACTCAAGGTGTTAAATACCGGAATTATCCTTTAAATAGAAAAATGTTCAGCATATGTACAGAACATAGTTTAATTGTTGAGAAAATTACACAACTTCTCCCATATTTGTCCATATATTGGCCCAGAAAATATTTGTACAATCTTGTACACTTAAAACGAATCCAAAAAGATGTCACATTTAAAAAGAAGTCTAGTCTAAAATCTATTTCTAAGGGGCTGTTTACACCTGGCCACTTCATGCGTTTTCTCAGATCCGATAGCTATCTGGGTAACACTTTAGAATACGGTTCCTTCGTTAATGAATAACTACACAAGAACTAATGAGTAACACAATATTAACAATCTAGTAACTATTATTAACTAACAAGAAACTCTGATTAACGAACTAGTAAGTAATAGCGCACAGACGAAAGTGGTAGTTCACTATTAAGTAATCAATAACTACAACCCGAATTCCGGAAAAGTTGGGACATTTTTTAAATTTGAATAAAATTAAAACTATACGACTTTCAAATCACATGAGCAAATATTTTATTCACAATAGAACATAGATAATATAACAAATGTTTAAACTGAGAAATTTTACACTTTAATCCACTAAATGAGCTCATTTCAAATTTGATGCCTGCTACAGGTCTCAAAATAGTTGGGACGGGGGCAACAAATGGTTGAAAAAGCAATAAATTTAGAAAGGATTCAGGTGGGAGAACATCTATAGCAACTAAGTAAGTTAATTGATATCAGGTCTGTAACATGATTAGCTATAAAAGGGATGTCTTAGAGAGGTAGTCTCTCAGAAGTAAAGATGGGCAGAGGCTCTCCAATCTGTGAAAGAGTGCGTAAAAAGATTGTGGAACACTTTAAAAACAATGTTCCTCAACGTCAAATTGCAAAGGCTCTGCAAATCTCATCATCTACAGTGCACAACATCATCAAAAGATTCAGAGAAACTGGAGAAATCTCTGTGCGTAAGGGACAAGGGCGAAGACCTTTATTGGATGCCCGTGGTCTTCGGGCCCTCAGACGACACTGCATCACTCATCGGCATGATTGTGTGAATGACATTACTAAATGGGCCCAGGAATACTTTCAGAAACCACTGTCGGTAAACACAATCCGCCGTGCCATCTCCAGATGCCAACTAAAGCTCTATCATGCAAAAAGGAAGCCATATGTGAACATGGTCCAGAAGCGTCGTCGTGTCCTGTGGGCCAAGGCTCATTTAAAATGGACTATTTCAAAGTGGAAAAGTATTCTGTGGTCAGACAAGTCCAAATTTGACATTCTTGTTGGAAATCACGGACGCCGTGTCCTCCGGACAAAAGAAGAGGGAGACCTTCCATCGTGTTATCAGCGTTCAGTTCAAAAGCCAGCATCTCTGGTGGTATGGGGGTGCATAAGTGCATACGGTATGGGCAGCTTGCATGTTTTGGAAGGCACTATGAATGCTGAAAGCTATATAAAGGTTTTAGAGCAACATATGCTCCCCTCCAGACAACGTCTATTTCAGGGAAGGCCTTGTGTTTTTCAACAGGACAATGCAAAACCACATACTGCAGCTATTACAACAGCATGGCTTCGTCGTAGAAGAGTCCGGGTTCTGAATTGGCCTGCCTGCAGTCCAGATCTTTCACCTATAGAGAATATTTGGCGCATCATTAAACGAAAAATGCGTCAAAGGCGACCACGAACACTTCAGCAGCTGGAAACCTATATAAGGCAAGAATGGGACCAAATTTCAACACCAAAACTCCAGACACTCATAAACTCGATGCCCAGACGTCTTCATACTGTTTTGAAAAGAAGAGGAGATGTTACACCATGGTAAACGTGCCCCCGTCCCAACTATTTTGAGACCTGTAGCAGGCATCAAATTTGAAATGAGCTCATTTAGTGGATAAAAGTGTACAATTTCTCCGTTTAAACATTTGTTATGTTATCTATGTTCTATTGTGAATAAAATATTGGCTCATGTGATTTGAAAGTCGTATAGTTTTCATTTTATTCAAATTTAAAAAACGTCCCAACTTTTCCGGAATTCGGGTTGTACTATTTTTTTAATACTTCCCAGAGAACTACTGAAAAAGTTTATTAACAATCTAGTAACTACTATTAACTAAAATAAACTCTTATTAACGAATTAGTAAGTAATAGCTCACAGATAAAAGTGTTACTAGATACTTCTGTGGGAATTACTAATTATTTGGATTCGTATTATAAAGTGAAGATCATTGGAACTAACTAGTAATTACTAAAGTATTACTAAAGACATTTTCTAAAAGTTACTAAAGTTCACCAAAAAATCTCAAACGTTTGCACAAATCATGACTAGATCATGTAGTAACACTTGAGTCATTACTAGTTAGTTCCAATGATCTTCACTTTATAATACGGATCCAAATAATTAGTAATTCCCACAGAAGTATCTAGTAACACTTTCATCTATGAGCTATTAATTACTAATTATTTGGATCCGTATTATAAAGTGAAGATCATGGGAACTAACTAGTAATTACTCAAGTGTTACTAAAGACATTTTCTAAAAGTATACTAAAGTTCACCAAAAATCTCAAACATTTGCACAAATCATGACTAGATCATGTAGTAACACTTGAGTAATTACTAGTTAGTTCCAATGATCTTCACTTTATAATACGAATCCAAATAATTAGTAATTCCCACAGAAGTATCTAGTAACACTTTCATCTGTGAACTATTACTTACTAATTCGTTAATAAGAGTTTATTTTAGTTAATAGTAGTTACTAGATTGTTAATAAACTTTTTCAGTAGTTCTCTGGGAAGAATTAAAAAAATAGTAGTTATTGATTACTTAATAGGGAACTACCACTTTCGTCTGTGCGCTATTACTTACTAGTTCGTTAATCAGAGTTTCTTGTTAGTTAATAATAGTTAGATTGTTAATATTGTGTTACTCATTAGTTCTTGTGTAGTTATTCATTAACGAAGGAACCGTATTCTAAAGTGTTACCGCTATCTGATTTATCAAAACGATTCCATTTACACCTGGTCACATAATGTGTTTTTGCAAAACGGATATAAATCCGATCTTCAATTCCCGCGCTATATGCGAATTTAATGAAGTGCACTTCACCGAAACCAACAGATATGAGCTGCATTTTAGATCATCGGCTAATTTCAAAATCAGCAAAGACGGTGATTAGAGAGAGCGGCAACAGAACTGGTAAGATCATTTTGTTTCTTCACTTTTAATGAAGATGGTAGTGTTAATCGTCTGCGACTTACTTTTACTTTGATTTGCGATAGAATGTGGCGCGTTGGCTTGATAGGCGTTTCAGCTGCTCATCTGAGGTGATGCAGTAGTGTCATCATATCTGACTAAAATAGCATAACATATAGCCTGTAACACGCTCTCACGCGTTTATTTTTTAGCATTTTTGGGAGTAGTAACATGTGGTTTCAAGAACCAGATGCATTTACACTTGTCCAGTTTCGTCTGGAATGTGGCCCAGACCACCTCCTGAAGTGGTTTGAGCGATCGGAATCAAATCCGTCTCGAATGCGTTTTGGGGGGCATTTACACCTGGTCTTTTCACGATCGGATACCTATCCGATCACAGAAAATGCATGAAGTGGCCAGGTGTAAACAGCCCCTAATGTGGCTTGGGTGTCTAAAACTCTTGGGGGTCACTAAGCACATGAAGCATGAAACACATATCAACAAATCATGGTCACATGTATATTACAGAATACAGATAGAAAACCGAATGGCTCAGGAATTGCTTTACTGAATACTGAGAGTTGAAAAAAAAAAAAAACAACAACAAAAAAAAAAAGTTGGTTTGGGTCACTGTGGTGCAATTCTGGAAATCTGAACATTTGACCCACAAAAGCCACAATATTATATCCGGGTCACATGACAATATTAATAATAATAATCAATTACATTTATATAGCACCTTTCTGAACACTCAAAGCGCTTCACATAGAGGGGGGTAATCTCCTCAACCACCACCAATGTGCAGCATCCACCTGGATGATGCGACGGCAGCCATATTGCGCCAGAACGTCCACCACACACCAGCTTACTGGTAGAGAGGAGACAGAGTGATGAAGCCAATTGGTATATATGGGGATGATTAGGAGGCCATGATGGACAGAGGCCACTGGGCAAATTTGGCCAGGATGCCGGGGTAACACCCCTACTCTTTCGAAAGACATCCTGGGATTTTTTGTGACCACAGAAAGTCAGGACCTCGGTTTAATGTCTCATCCGAATGACGGTGCTATTCTGCAAGTATAGTGTCCCCATCACTTTACTGGGGCGTTAGGACCTACACAGACCACAGGGTGAGCAACCCCTGCTGGCCTCACTAACACCTCTTCCAGCAGCAACCTGGTTCTCTTACGAGAGGTTCTCTCGTATTGCGTAAGCTAGCTTACACTACGGGAAAGATTCATCTTTGCTGAGAAGTTGAAGCCAAAAATTAATCCATAATTTGTAATCATTATCAACGCATTTCCTCTGAGGCAGACCATGAGCGGGCTAACTAGCAGCCCATTGGCTCGTTCAGAGAGAATGCACGAGCCTATGGGAGAGCGGCGCTGAACCCGCGCCCAATGAGCGGCAGGCGCTCGCTCATTACGTCAGAGCCCGTCGAAAGGGGTGTGGCTTGAGTGTATAAAATGCTCTCCCGAGGCTGTTAGAACGATTTTTCATCATTCAGCAAGCTACACGCTTCAGCTGTCCTTGAGAAGAAGCCGTCGCCGTCGAGAAGGCCTATCTCCTAGCAAGCTTCAGAGACTGAAGAAGCCGGCCGTCTGCCACCTTCAGCAGCCCTGTGAGCTAGCACCGTCCGACGATGTATCCTTTTCTGCCCTTTCATAAAACAGCTCGAGCGCCTTTTTCAAGATGTCTCGAAATTTCTGCGGCTCCTGCCGTTCTCCTCTCGAGGACGGAGATCACCATCCCATCTGCGCTCTCTGTCTCGGACTGGAGCACGCAGAGCTCGCCCTCGCCAACGGAGGTTGCGACCACTGCGAGGACTTGCCTTTGTCTTCCCTGCGGGCACGACTTCAGGCTCTCAAGTCCGCTGCCGCGCCGCCTCTCACTTCGCTGCGGAAGAAGAAACACCGCTGCCAGAGGCCGCCGGAGCCCTCTACGGATTTCTGCGGGCCGCCGTTGCCGCCCCCCGAACATTCGCCCTCTCGGCTCCAGCTGGACATGCAGTTGCCGCCAAGTGGCTGCGCTGCCGCTTCCGACGATTCCGCGGAAGAGAAGGACTCTACTTCGCTGCACGCTTCGGATAGTGAGGACTGGTCTTCACTCGGTTCCTCAGCGGAAGAGTCTGCGGGGGACCCGTGCCGGCATCGAAGAGGAGTTAATGCGCCTCCTCTCGCAGGCTGTCGATCACCTGGGACTCGAGTGGTCTCCTCCACCCGAGCAACCGCCGAATCGTATGGATGGAAAATACCTGCACCTGCGCCCCGCCCCCGTCTGCAACCGGGCTGCACCGTTCCTGCCGGAGCTTCATAACGAGCTCACTAAATCCTGGAATGCCCCCCTTTCGGCGCGAAACCGCTCCGATGTGTCCGCCTCGCTGCGCTCGGTGGACGGAGCCGCCGAAAAAGGATATACAGCCATGCCGCCCGTCGAGGACCTGGTCGCCGCTCACCTTTGCGCACCCTCTGCCAGATGGTGTTCTTCCCCTACGCTTCCCTCAAAAGCGTGTAGAGCGACCTCCACTTTTCACGCTCACGCTTACGCTGCCGTCGGTCAGGCCGCATCTGCGATGCATTCTATGTCTGTCCTCCAAGTGCTTCAAACCGACATCCTGTGCGAAATGGCGAAGAGCGGTAGGAATCCGCCCATCCTCACTGACTTAAGGAGCGTGACGGATCTCTCCCTTCGCGCTACCAAAGCTGCCGCACAAGCCCTGGGGAGATGCATGGCCGCCCTCTGTGTCGCTGAGAGACACCTATGGCTCACGCTCGCCGACATGAGTGATTCTGAACGCGCTGTGTTCCTCAACGCACCCATTTCCCCGACCGCCCTCTTCGGATCTGCCGTCACGGGCATCGTTGACCGCTTCTCCAAGGTACAAAAAGCCACCCAGGCCATGAACCTGTTCCTACACCGCCGCGCCAACACTTCTGCAGGCCGTTCTCGCGAGCCTCCTGCCAGAACACCACAACAGCGCCCGCCTCAGCAGGCTCAACATCCCCAGCATAGACAGGGCGCTCGCCCTCGCTCTGACAGCCGCCGCAGACAGCCGCCTCCCCGGGGGCCTCGTCCCAAGATTACGCTGAAGCCTGATCAGCAAAAGTCTGCCTAGCACAGCAGGGAAATAGACGGCCGTCTCCCGCCGTGCCGGACCGCCGTAAAAGCTTCGTCCTCTGCTAGTCCCTGACACTTCGCCGACTACAGTAGTGTTTACCGCCAAAAACAAGCCGGTCTCCCTGCCCGCTTGCGGGCAACAAAATGCAGTTTTCACGGCTAACCAGAGAGTTCGCAAAAAGAGCATAAAAGCCTCATGTGTAAAAAATGTGCCCACAAGCAGGTTTTCACTCTTACACACAAGCACCATATGCCCCGTGTCTCCCACAGAGCCCATTCTCACAGAGCGGCCACAGCCCGCTCTAGTACCAGAGAACATAAGCATGCCCACGAGCCCATGCGCGTGTCCCCTCTCTGCTCGCTCTGTCTCACGGCCCATAAACTCCTCTCTGAGTGTAAGTCCCATTGCCACACACATTCTAAGCGTGCCCACACACAGTGTCCAGCCCGCTATGTGCAGCAATCAGGGCAATATTGCTATCCAGCCGCTAGCCGTATGCTTCAAAGCGTGGGAAGCCATCCCCGGCATCTCCCCGTGGATTCTAAGCATTATAAAGAATGGCTACCTACTACAGTTTCGTCACCGCCTGCCCCGTTCCCGCGCTCGGCTCGAATCAGCTGTCAGCCCAGCAGCTATGAGCACGCTCCGCTCAGAAATAGCGAAGCTGCTGCAGAGGGGCGCAATAGAGAGAGTTCCGCCTTCTATGACCGAGTCGGAGTTTTACGGCCATTATTTTCTTGTGCCCAAGAAAGATGGCGGTCTCAGACCGATCTTAGATCTCAGGTTATTGAACAAAGCGCTCATGAGGAGACCGTTCAAAATGCTCACAGTCAAGAAACTCCTCGCGCACGTGCGCTAGGGGGACTGGTTCATCTCCCTAGACCTGAAAGACGCCTATTTTCAGATCTAGATAAACCCTCGTCACAGGCCATTCTTACGTTTCACCTTCGAGGGTCAAGTTTATCAATACGCCGTTCTCCCGTTCGGCCTTTCCCTAGCACCCCGTACCTTAACGAAGTGCATGGATACAGAGCTCGCCCCCCTGCGGAGTCAAGGGCTGCGCATACTGAATTATCTGGATGACTGGCTGATTTTAGCACAATCCCAGACGGAGCTTCTGTCGCACCGCGCAGTTCTCCTCAACCATCTGAAAGCGCTGGGACTCTCTGTCAACTGGACAAAGAGCGCTCTCCAGCCCAGTCAAACTATTTCCTTCCTAGGAATAGATTTGAACTCTATCACAATGAAGGCTCGCTTATCCACACAGCGCGCACGCCGTGTTCAGCGTCTAGCCTCCTCCTTTCGGATGGGTACCCACACACCCCTGAAATCCTTTCAGAGGATGCTGGGTTATATGGCTTCAGCCTCCGCTGTGCTACAGCTGGGTCTCCTGCACATGCGCCCCCTTCAACTCTGGTTAAAGAGCCAGGTATCCCACCGCGAGTGGACTACGGGCCGCCAGCTCATCAGGGTTATACAAACATGTATCACTGCACTGCAGCCATGGACAGTAACTGACTGGTTTCAAAGGGGCGTCACCATGGGATCCTTTCCTCGCCAAAAAGTCATCTCAACAGATGCATCCAACACGGGTTGGGGCGCGGTCTGCGAGGGCTCCCCGGCCGCCGGCCAATGGTCCGGTCAGGAGAGTCTCTTGCACATAAACTGTCTGGAAATGCTTGCGGTCGAGAACGCGTTTCTGCGTTTCCTCCCACGCATTCAGGGTCACCACGTCCTGATCCGCTCGGACAACATGGCCGTGGTTTCCTATATCAACTGTCAGGGCAGGATCAGGTCCAAGAATCTCTTCTATCTGACGCGCCACATCTTAGTGTGGTCCCAGAGTCACCTGCTTTCACTCAGAGCGACACACGTACCGGGACATCTGAACGACGGCCCAGACATACTATCCAGGAACCTTGTCTCCCCCGGGGACTGGTCCCTGCACACTCAAGCAGTCCAAACACTGTGGCGCCTATTCGGCAGGGCAGACATAGATCTTTTCGCATCAGAAGAGAACGCTCACTGCCCGATATTCTTTTCAAAGAGCGAGGGCGCGCTAGCCCGAGACGGGCCCCGCCGCCCGCTCTATGCTTTCCCCCCGATCTCTCTGCTACCGCAGGTCATTCAGAGAATCAGGGACACACGCCATCCGGTGTGCTCCTCATAGCCCCGCGCTGGGAGAATCAGATTTGGTACCTGGAGCTCACGCAGCTATCGCAGACAGCCCCGTGGCCCATTCCAATCAGAGCAGATGTCCTCACTCAAGCCCGCGGCTCGATCTGGCACCCCCATCCACAGCGCGGGGCGCTTCATGCATGGGTGACCAACGACTACTCGTCAATTTGCCAGAAGGAGTCCTGAACACGATCAAACACGCCAGAGTGGCGTCTACTAGAAAGCTCTATGCTGCAAAATGGTCTGTGTTCTCAAAATGGTGCAACGACAAAAATTTGGACCCACGGATGTGCGAGGTTTCGTCCTTGCTCGTTTTCCTTCAGGAGATGCTGGATAAGGGCAGGTCCCCATCCACTCTAAAGGTTTACGTGGCAGCCGGCGCGCCCAGTCTCTGGGCAAAGACGAGCTAATCATCCGCTTCCTCAGAGGAGCCAGAAGGATGAATCCCCCTCGGTTCCGGTCTGGGATCTTTCGATAGTCCTCGAGGCGTTGAAAGCCCCTCCGTTCGAACCACTCGAGTCCGTAGACCTAAAATGTCTCTCGCTAAAAAACGTTTTTCTGCGTGGGGGACATTTCACGCGCTCTCTTCAAGCGCGACGTGTCTTGAGTTTGGTCCTAATGACTCTGTCGTCATTCTTAAACCTAGACATGGTTATTTTCCAAAGGCGATTGGTACCCCTTTTAGGGCTTAAGTGATTTCCCTATCGGCTCTGCCTGCATCCGATAGCGAGCGTGATGCCAATCTCCTCTGCCCGGTCCGGGCACTAAGATTGTACACTACACGCGCTGCCGCGTTCAGACGCTCGGAGCAGCTGTTTGTGTCGTTCTGGGGCCGTACCAAGGGATTGGCCGCCTCAAAACAGACACTGTCTAGAAGGATAGTGGACGCTATCGCCTCTACTTATGCCGCTAAAGACCTGCCTTGCCCGCTGGGCATCAGGGCTCATTCCACTAGGGGCATGGCCTCATCGTGGGCATGGTCCTGCGGGATTTCCATTCACGACATTTGTGTGGCCGCGGGCTGGGCGTCCCCGTCCACTTTTGTCAGATTTTATAACTTGGAAGGATACTAAACCGCCAGTAATTTCGCCTGGAAGCCTCACAGACAAAATTACTGGCGGTTTAGTATGTTACAGCCTACATAAGAAACTGCACTATTGATAGTTCTATCTCAACCGGTTCGCCCCTTGTGCTCCCCTCTGGTGTTTATACATTATCAGATAACGTCCCGCTATGCCGGCCGTCTTATGAGCTTATACATTATACTATAACGAATCTTTCCCGTAGCGTAAGCTAGCTTACGCAATACTCGTTGCCTCATCTAGAGAGAACCGAGGTTACGTTAGGTAACCGATTCGTTTTCTCAGATGGTCTCCCATCCAGGTACTAACCAGGCTCAGCCCTGCTTAGCTTTAGTGGGCAACCACTCTTGGGTACAGGGTGATATGGCTGCTGGATAAGTATATAAATATACTTGCAGTATATAAATAAATAACTCTTTACTAAAAAAAAAAAGAAAAAAAATTGCCTTTCTTTAAAACAAAAGAACATTTAATTTCACACAAGTATGTCAAAGCCTTTACAATTAAAAGCACAACAATAATTAGAATGACAAAATAAACGACCTATGCTTTAAAAAAAACACACACAAATTCAAACATGGCACAAAGCACATTAAAATTTCATAGACCAGTAAAGATACAACACAGGCCAGAGTAACTACAACCAGGGGTACACTAAACCAGAATTATGCTTACACTCAACTAAAATGTTATTCATAGAGTGCTTCAATCACGATCAAATTGTTTTCTAAAACTGTGTGAATGCACAGAGGTCATGTCATATACTACAGATTCTTTTCCACTTTTCCATTATATTTTCAAAGAGTTTATTTGTAATTTATATTTTATAATTTATTTGTATTTTTATGCTGTAGACCCCATTATTTGTTATACCCAATAGCCATTCAGTATGCATTGGTTAATTAAAATGTAACCCCTTTTATGTGTTATTTTGTAATGAATAAGTTAAAGAACATTAAGCATAGTGGCATGTTGGATTTTTGACATTGTATCTGAGCTCTGAGCAGTTACCATAAATGAGAAAATTGAGGGGGAAAAAACATAGCAACACATCTTTAATAAAATTACAGAACATCACATTTTGCTACACACTTAAAGATTCATATTCCACAGTTCAGAAATATTTTTTGGGGGGTAAAACAATAGTCAACTGACACAATGACAAAATGATGAAGGCAGAGTGAAAGGATATACTGTTGATAATTAAGAGAGAGAAGGAGAAATCAATAGATGGACGGACTGATGGATTTATGGATGGATGGTCAGACAAACATTTACATCTCATGGGAGAGGACTTCATGATCAGGTACGCCATTGGCGTGGATTGCTTGCTGGCCATTTGGTTGTGTGTGGTTTTCATTGAGTCTGCGTACGCGGTACATCTCGTAATGGATGCTGCTTGCAATATCTTTGATGTTCTGCATGTGAGTTCTAGAACAGTGAAAACAGACACAGAGTAAACACTTATAGCCTATTTAAATACATCTACTAACAAATGAACTGTAGTCTTGTTTATCCTAGAACTGAAACGTTGATTTGTAGAATACCTGATGAGCAGGTCCCGCAAATAGGCAAACTCGCAGTGTGTGGTGTTCTCAACTGCAAAAAACAATTAGAAAAAGGAAGATGGTGTAGTTTTAGAGAGTATTTCAGTCGTGAAAAACCATTAACAAATTATTTATTTTACATATTGTATAATTCAATTCACATTTATTTGTATAGTACCTTTAACAATACATAGCATTTCAAAGCTTTACAGAAAATGTTTCTACATTACAATTTAAAGTGATCTGTTTTCAGAGGTGACTATGCCCAAGTACATATGCTACAAATCATGCAATTAGCTTAAAAAATATAAATTTGAGGCAGAAACAATGATTCATTGAAGTGATTATTACAAGTTGGGGACATAATGATTACAATAAGGAGAAATTTAGCATTGGTGTGTGTTAAATAAACAGTCTATCTGTAAACTGTATGTTTCTGTATGTGCTTGAGTTGTGCTAGCATGTTATTGCCACTAGATGGCAGTGCAGTAAAACAGATGACACCAGAGAAAGCATATTTGAGCAGCAAAACGCTTTTCCACCGCAGGAACTTTCCCCAGGACAAAGAGTATAGAAGAACAAGAGGCGAAACTCTGATGCTTTTTTGGTAACAGCCACTAGATGGCGCTTCGGTAGCGCGGCCGCCATATCAGGGTGAAAAATCCAACTGGAGTTACTGGACAACAGCACAGATAACAATATTTTGAGGTATTTTTTTTCTTGCATTAGTGAGTATTTCCATTGTATGCAACTTTACACTTTTACTACTATTATTAGTTACCAACTCCACTAGGCCTGAAATATATTTTGGACGTTTTAATCCCCTGGATCATGCTACAAACATGATGATCATTGATGCGCTGTGTCCGTTATCCTATAACTAATTGTCACTTTGGACATTGGCTGTGTTTTTTTGTTTGTTTAAGATAGGCTACTGCAAAAAAAAAAAACAACAACAAAAAAAAACTGTTTCCTGTAAAGCTATTCTTTTGCTGTTATATATTTATTGTCAAACATTTACATTTCAGTAAGTTACACAATTTATTGCTGAATTAATTTATTTCATTGATAACTTATTTTTGTAAGTAACGTTATGTGTACGTCCCGGGAAACGGTCTATGTTATTTTAACTTTATGAATTCATTCTTTATGAATCACTTTATTCTTACCTATCACACTTAATGTGGAGAGTAATATAATGAATTAAAGAAACCCCAAACCAAATTTTCTGAGATTATAACAGAAGTATGTGTGTTGAACACCATTGAAGACAATGTTAGCATCTGTTAGATTTAATAATAAGGTTAAAATGGTTAAATTTGAGTTTTTTTTCCGCTTTTTTCGTCTTCCGGGTTTAAAATCTTCATCGTAGCGGGTGACGTGGCCATGCACTGCACGTGCGTTGATGACTCATCGCTGTCTCATAATTATGACTGAAGTCATATGTATGTCTCATAATAAAGATTTGAGTTTTCTTATCCAATGAGAAGACACAGCCTCTTAATTATTCATGACACCACGTGGATCTTTCCAACGACAGACATGTTAAACTATCGCGTAGTAGATGAGAGAGGCAATCATGGGACGCAAGTATTATTTTCATGGTGCAAAGTCCAAGTGCGTTGAATATGTTCCCCGCGATATTGCCTGGGCTAGACTCTGGCTCTGGTCGGTTGGTTTGCCATCAACCACGGACACATCTAAAGATGATCTAAACTATAGTATGTGCCGCGAACATTTTCTCGAGAGAGCCGCGAGAAGTGGAGAATGGTGGACTTCGCCTTGTTGACAACTAATCCAAGTGCGTCTTGCGAGTGATGCAGTATCCCGAGGACTTTCTATCCCTTCAGAGGTGTGTGTGTGTGTGTGTGTGTGTCTAAAATGAGAATTCATCCACCTCCGCAGAGCCATCTTTATTATGAGGGTTCAGAGGGCACGTAGACTATACACGGAATGATTTTTTTAAGCGGAAAATTAATATTTTTTTCCTGAAAGGTATTTATAGTGTCTATATAAACCACTATATATTTTATAATGACATTATAATTATACATGTAGCCTACATTAATATGTTTTAAATAGAATTACGATTACTGTAGGCTAATCCCAGATAGCAAACTGACATTGAATCAACGTGGAAACGACGTCTCTCATGACATTGAAACAACGTTAATTTTGCTCATCGAATTAACGTTGAACCAACGTCAGACGCGGCATTCTTCAAAGCTAAATGAAAATCGAAAATTGGTTTGCTTTCATAACGTTGAAACAACACGTTGATTTCAAGTTGATTTTCCGTTAGTTTTGAAAGAATAACTTCTGGCTACGTCGCCCGTGACCTTTTGAACGTAATTACGTACTACGTGACGTTGCAAACGCGCCTCACAGAATGGAGAAAGGCTAGCATTTGTCCTTAGAAAAGTTACATTTTTGGAATAAGCATTGAAATAACCGATCGTTTCGCATGATAAGACCCTTATTCATCGTCTGGTGTCGTTTAAAGACATTTGAAGCTGCATCTGAAACTGTTATTAACACTATCTTTTGGACCTGAACCATCCGGTTCCTATTGAAGTCCATTATATGGAGAAAAATCCTGGAATGTTTTCATCAAAAACCTAAATTTCTTTTCGACTGAGGAAAGAAAGACATGGACATCTTGGATGACATGGGGGTGAGTAAATTATCAGCAAAAGTTTTTTCAAAAGTGAACTAATCCTTTAAATAATCACCTAGCCTAATTATTTCAACCTAAAAATGATCTCTGCACTGGACTAGATATATGACTGCCGAGTCGCTTTCACCCCGAAATGGCGGAAGCGTAGGGCTGCTGCTGGGCGCTGGTGTTGCAATGGAACGTTCTATTGGCTTTCACTTCTTGTCAATATACGTCTTTTGCCAGGAAATAGGAACTTTGGGGTGGTACTCGGTGTGTTTACTTGGGGTGGTACTCGGTGTGTTTACACCGCAGGAACCAGGATCTAAATGAAGTTCCGGGTAAAAATTTCCCCCCCAGAAAGTCCCTGCTGGCGAGGTGGTACTTTTTCAGAGTTCAGGAACTTTCGGGGTGGGACTTGTGCGCTGAACGTGCTGATTGGTTCTTACCACGCTATTCTTTCTGCCCGATGGCGCGTTCGTCCCATCCATGTCACGGTCAATGTCCGCTGATCACAAAGTCTACTTTTTATATCTAGCATTACGAGCTTTCTGAATACGCTTTGGGTGCTCCTCTCTTTTCTGCTGTTTTGTTAATTACCTCGTTAGTAAACTAATCCCACACAAAAGCAGCAAAGCTTGAATCTGCTCCATACAAAGCTCAAAACAAACGCACAGGCTAGGAAGAGCAGTCACACGCAGTTCAATGTAATCTTCCCGCCCCGGACAGGTACTTTAGTACGCGGTGTAAACCATAGACATAATATATACATAGGCGCCCTATTGGCCGCTTTGGAACGTTGCTGCGATACGTCAACGGGTCCGCCATTTTGCGGAGGTCAAGACTGCATTGTAATTAAATGCGAGTAAACGGGTGAGCTGCGTTTTTCTGGATGAAAACATTCTTGGATAAGAATGGTGAAGATCCCCATACTGAGATATTTAAGTTTGCTCATTGTGGAAAAAGCATTTTATGTGATTGACCACATTTTAGCAATAACATTGATATGTTGTGGTACAACTGGGCATGCAGTGCAATGCAAATAGTAATTATAACATAAAGTGAAAAGTACTAGTAAATAGTTTAGTCAAAATAAACAAATAGTATACAGCAAATAAAATGGTAATGAATACATGTAAAAATATTGATAATAGTTTATTAATAATTCTACAAGCAATAGAATAAGACATTTCAACTACAGAATAAACACACACAAAAATATATATTTAATATTTAGCTCTTTGTGTTAAATTTCAATTTTATTGATCTGTAATAGGCTAGCCATTATAACAGAAGTAGCTTCAGTCAAACATACTGTTAAAATAGCCTAAATATAAAGTTATGAAACTTAACTTTGCCCTCAGCCAAAACTATTTAACAGGGAACCATTTATAGATTAATGAGACCAAAGATAAACACAAATTATACGAATTATATGTCATGTTTAACCTCTAGACTAGAGACATCCTAGCCAGCGGCAACCGTCAGAAGCACTGGCCGTGGGCTGTTCCAGGCGGGGGAGACGAGCGCTGGGCGGGGGCGCAGCAACTCCGAAAACTTCAGATCAAATTTTTAAATAGGCTCTATCTTTATAAACAAACCACATATTTGAGCTTTAAACAACTACATAGTCGACTGAATGAAAAACTATTAAAACTACATTGCGTGACACAATAACAGTAGTATTTAATCTCTAAACGTTACTTACTAATTAAATCATGACCAAATACAACCAAAAACAAACGTTCAGTCTTGCTTGTGAAAGGTACTTCCTCGAAAGCTGTTTTCAGTTGTGTGGCGATTTTTACAGCCCCAAGCAGCACACAAAACAGGCATTTTTCTCAATTCCCGGTATGAGAGGTATGGGAAAGTTGCTCTCCCCAATATGGCGGCACCGTTGACGTACGCTCCAGCGGCCAATAGGGCGTCTATGTATATATTATGTCTATGGTGTAAACGCAGTAAGCAAGCGGTCTGGGGAAAAAAAGTTCCTGTGAAAAAAGTTCCTGGGACAAATAGTTCCTGGTAATTGCGGTGGAAACGCGGCTAAAGGAACTAAGGGATAGTTCACCCAAAAATCACACTTTAAAAAAATGTTGGTAACCCATTGACTTCTATTCTAGGAAAAATTATATACATATGTTAATCAATGAAATCAATGGTGTTGTCAGCTGTTGGGTTACCAGCATTTTTTAAAATATGTTCTTTTGTGTTCAACAGAAGAAAGAAACTCATACAGGTTTGGAACAACAGAGGGTGAGTAAATGATGACAACATTTTTGGGTGAACCATCCATTTAAGTAACATCACATAAAAAAAGATGTTTGAGACAGTGATTGTGTGCATGAATGCATACAGACTCTTAAAAGTAATTTTATGTATACTAACTCCCATTAATTGAAGATTTTTTTTTTTTTTTTTTTATTCGGCTGATTTTTCGTAGTTAAAAAAATAACATGCAGGGGAAAATTGTCTAAAAGGTCACGTGAGCTGATCTGTGTTCCTTCCTATTGTTAATCACATTTTCATTGTAAATCAATGACCTCCAGTCACTGCAAATAACTGTTAGTGTGAATGCCAATTTACCCTTAGGCTATGTAACATTAAAGGCATCTTAATCATAATACAACTGCACTTTCAGCACTTTCAACAGTCTTCACATATTAATGCTATATGATAGTTACTACTTTCAATCAATTAACTTTTACCACTCTCTTGTCCATGCTAGATGGAGCTTTTCGATTGATCGATCGTTTTCTATGACTAGTTGTTTGAATTCTGGGTAACTAAGATCCAGGTCCAGGAACTTGATTTGCTCTTGGCAGCAAGAATGAGAACCACACAGATGTGAATGTGCATATTAAGGCTATAAATTTAATAAAATTGTTTAGAAATTATTTTAATTATATACAGCAATTAAATGTCATATATTTTGTAGTTAACGTCTCATTCAGTTCCAACTTATTCTAATATAAATATTCTACATTTCTAAAACAGCTAAATGCAATACACATTTTCTAAAGCTAAACTATAACTAGACATTTCAGATGTCTTATGAACTTAATTTGAATCTTTCTGGTTGACTTTTTATTGCAATGGTGTGATACCCTTCTCAGTCCTGATATTTGAATACATGTTTTAATGACATATACAAGTATGAGTTGCATTCAACATTAAAGTAATCGGATACATTAACTTAGCCCTAGTGTGTAAATGTATATTTGTCTAAGATGTCCTCTAGAGAGCATTTGTGATGTGGCTGTGTAAAATCCTACATTATGGGGACCAAAAATGTCCCCACAAGAAAAATAATTTTGTGATTTGCGATTTTTGTGGGGACATTTTGTCCCCATAATGTTGGATTAGCCAGGTAACACGCATACAACACTTTTCTTCAGTCTTACATTTTCTTGCCCAAACTCACATCTGCACATCCTCTCAGTAAGCTTTCTTCTTGGATTAATGTCCTGTGCTTCTTTTTCTATTTAAAAACACCTTATATACAAAAATAAGTGGTTTTTGTTTGTTTGTTTGTGGGAAGGGTAGGTTTAGGGGAATGGTTAGCTAGATAGAATATACAGTTTGTTCAGTATAAAAATAATAAATCTATGGAAAGTCCCCACAAAACACAATGTGTGTGTGTGTGTGTGTGTGTGTGTGTGTGCGCGCGCGCGTGTACTACCTTCTACTGTCCCCCATCTTGTTTTCCTGCCCAGAAGTCTTTTTCCATTGACCTGATATTCTTGATCACTTCCCACCACAGCAAAAGGGATCATCTCCTGTTACACACATCACATGGATACCCTCAATATACAAAAGAAACAGTTGGAATAACAATATACAGCCCAGCCAGGCTGAAACAGAAGACTTACTCCATGAAGTGTGTCATACACAAGACAGCTGTTTTCAACGCATACGCCAATAAAAGTGACAGTGATAAAGATATAAATGACAAGTGGACATACCCTAATCTTCTCATTAATCAGTCTGTCTTCTGCATCCTCATCAAACTCCTTTTGAGGATAGATGTCGATTTCATTGGCTCGCAAGTCCTCTCTTATCTGCACATACACACAGCAGAAAAAAAAAAAAATCCATGAATCAATGTTTAGTTATTAGTTTATTAATGGAGAACATGTATGCCTGTGCACAGAACATTAGGTTATTTGGTTATTTATGAGGCATCCTATACAGAAAGAGGGGTAATTATTTTGTCAACAAAAGAGGCCGATTCATTTTTTTGAGATAAAATTAGTAAGAGTTCTTTTACTTTTTTTAAAATTAGTAAGAACTCTTGTTAAACACATTAAGTTAAGGCTTCAAGAAAAACAAAAAACAAAAACAAAATCATGAAATTAAAGAAATAGTTCACCTGAAAAATAAAATTATGTCATACTGTACACTAATTGAACACTTGGAATATAGTGTAGTCATATGAATCGAGGGTTTGGAGCTAGAGGGGCGTAAGTGGCTTTTAACAAACTTTACAGGAGAGACAAAACAAAATTTTGACCACACTTCAATCACCTGTATTATTAAAATGTATGGCATATTAAAGGGTTAGTTCACCCAAAAATGAAAATTACGTCATTAATTACTCACCCCCATGCTGTTCCAACCCCGTAAGACCTTCGTTCATCTTCGGAACACAAATAAAGATATTTTTGATTTAATCTGAGAGCTGGATCATTGGCTTCCTAAGGGACTGGCTCTTGACGGCCCATAAAGTCATTAAAGAAAATGTTTAAATGTTCCATGTGCCTACAGCGGCTCAATTATAAGTTTATCAAGCGACGAGAGTACTTTTTGTGCGAAAAAAACATAAA
This sequence comes from Pimephales promelas, assembly GCF_016745375.1. Next base: position 641,852 of record NW_024121421.1, read on the forward strand.
TAACGGCTTTATTTGACTATTCTATTACTTCCTTATTAGCGCATGCGCGAGAACTGAGACGAGTTCGACGAGTTCTCCTTCGACTTGTTACCGGCTGCTCACCGCTTAGGAGTATTACCGCCCCCTACCGTATAAGATGATGTGCTGATAGCTGGAAGTGCAAAACTTTCTGTTTACAAGCAGAGGAAGATGCGCGCTGTACGCTTTTCAATTAGCGTATTTTCCGCACTACAAGGTGCACTTAAAAGCCTTTAATCTTCTCAAAAAACGACAGTGTGCCTTATCATCATCTTATACGGTAGGGGGCGGTAAAACTCCTAAGTGGCGAGCAGCCGGTAACAAGAAGTGGTCAAATGAGAACGTCCTCGTCTCAGTTCTCGCGCATGCGCCAATAAGGAAGTAATGGAATAGTCAAATAAAGCCGTTATTTATGTTTTTTTTTTTTTCCGCACAAAAAGTACTCTCGTCGCTTGATAAACTTATAATTGAGCCACTGTAGGCACATGGAACATTTAAACATTTTCTTTAATGACTTTATGGGCCATCAAGGGTCAGTCCCTTAGGAAGCCAATGGAAGAGTGACCCAGCTCTCAGATTAAATCAAAAATATCTTTATTTGTGTTCCGAAGATGAACGAAGGTCTTACGGGGTTGGAACAGCATGGGGGTGAGTGATTAATTTTCATTTTTGGGTGAACTAACCCTTTAACACAATGAATATGTTCTAAAACATTTTCAAAAAAAAAAAAAAATCAAATACTGTACGTAAGCCTTTTTGTTGCTTTATTCAATACAGTTTGATCTCAGATAGGTATTTTTGGCACCATTGGATAGAACTCATCGAGACTTTTATTTTGATATAAAGAACTCATATTCGTCCAAAATGCCACTTACGCCGCTCTGGCTCCAAGCCCTCGTTATGTTATGTTGTTATATAATGTTATGTTCAAATGAGTTATATACTACTATAGTATTTATTAATATTTTGAATTCTCTTTTATTCTTATATTTTTGATTTCACTTTAAGTTTAGTTTAAGTTTTAGTACTTAAAGGAGAACTCCGGCGAACAATGAACCTTTGGTCTAATAAAACATCGGTACATAGTCAACCGTTCTCTGAGATTTGTTTTCATGATAATCGAATGTAAAGAGTTTTATCTCTAAAATTGTTTAGCGTATAATGCTAGTAATGGGGGCATTGACTAAGTAAAAAGAAATCGCTAGTTTATACCACTAACAAGGGTCAAAATATCCCCACACTAACGCAGTAACATAATGAGGCTCCATACATGCAAAACAAAGCATTGAGAACTTTGTAAGTATACAGACCGTTTAATAAGAAGATACTTTATGAAGACAGTTCACTTCGCGTATACAGACAGGAGCCATCTTAAAAAATAGCCTCGATAAGTCAAACCACGAACGTCGTGCTGAGTGAACTGAACTGTATGAAGTTCAGCGAACTTCTGAACTGTATGAACGGCGTTCGGGGGATCGGCTTATCGAGACTATTTTTTAAGATGGCTCCTGTCTGTATACGCGAAGTGAACTGTCTTCATAAAGTATCTTCTTATTAAACGGTCTGTACACTTACAAAGTTCTCAATGCTTCGTTTTGCATGTATGGAGCCTCATTATGTTACTGTGTGGGGCTATTTTGAGCCTTGTTAGTGGTATGAACTGGCGATTTCTTTTTACTTAGTCAATGCCCCCATTACTAGCATTATACGCTAAACAGTTTTTAGAGATACAACTCGTTACATTCGATTATCATGAAAACAAAACTCAGAGAACGATTGACTATGTACCGATGCTTTATTAGACCAAAGGTTCATTGTTCGCCGGAGTTCTCCTTTAAAGTTTTAGTCGTCATGCTTTCACTTGTTATATATATATTTCTTAGCTTATATTATTAAATATTATTTAGCTTTCATTTTTAGTTTTATTTTATTTTATTTTCATTTTAGTACTTCAACTTACTTTATTTCAGGATTTAAAATTTTCCTTAGTAGCTCTGTCTATTTATTTATTTATTTTTTTAATTTAGGATTATTTCAAACAAACAAAAAAAAAATTAATAGTTTTAGTTACCAGTGCTAGTAAACACTTTTATGACACTTTCATGGTGTGGTTATTTATTTTTATTTTTTTTGGTCATTTTGCAACTCAACAGCCTAAAGCCCCCTTCAAATTCATTATAACGAAATGAGCACCCAGTAATTCATGTTTTCTCCATGTGTTTTTCACAGAAGAAAGAATGCCATACAGGTTTGGAACGACACAAAGAAGAGTAGAAGGGTGACAGAATTCTTTTCATTTTCTGGGTGAACTTTTCCATTAGTGACGCATTCTCTACTGTATATTAAGGGTCACCACGCCATCACTTTTCAGATGTCAAACTGAATAATCGTAACCCACATGAATTTAGACCTCTGGCAGTGCAGATTTAAACAGGCCATTGGGAGAATAATAAAAAGAACACAGTGAGAGAGCTTTCAGCCTGTGGGAGTCTTTAATGAATGACGAAGAATCAAAACTACACCCTTCACAGAATACACTGAGGCGGTGTATGTTTTGATTCTCTGCTTCCATGTGCTTGATGTCCTGAGCTGAACATTAAAGCAAATAAACCAGACAAATTCAGGAAGTCCACATCAATGTTCTCAAGGTTGAAAATAGAGTCACCCCACTCTCCTCTCAGGTCAAAGGCTGCGTGGCGTGGAGGGAAAGAATTGTGCACCACACAGTCAAAAAAAAAAAAAAAAAAAAAAAAAACAGTTGCGTACAAGCCTGAAGAGCTTCTGGAGCCTACAGTTTGTTCCATTTGGCAGGTGAAGCAAATGTTTGGAGAAAACAGTAGCTTGTACGCCCACTGAGTTTCCTCTGGCATCTTTTACAATGGCAAAACCAACAGACGAGGTGAAGTATGTGAAGGATAAAGTTGCTTTCATCTACTACACGAGCACAAGCCGACATGTTCATTGAATAAAAACATAAAGTAATAATAAATGTAATCACTCCAATCAGTAGGCAATCACTTAACTTTAAATTAACATACTAAACAGCTGGATACATGCAGTCCTCAAGATCTCTTCTTACGTTTGGTTACCCTGTTATTTTTGTACACCAAAGAATAAGTCATCAGTTCACATGTTTGTGCTGGTTTATGGCAAACCTCCATATGCTGTACCAACTCCAGCTGCCCACTGCTGGATCTGTCCTGTAAACTGCCTCTACCAGCCTTTGAAGTTCTGCCGAGTTACAGTTTAAGTTGAGGTCAAACTAAACACAAAATGCATCACTGGCCCCTGAACCCAAAAAAGATCCCAAAAATACTCAAGATCTAGGTTCTAGGGCGTTTCCTCCATAATTAAGAATGTCCAAGCATGATTGAAGTTATTTCCACACATCAGTTCTACAAATTATGGGTGGTTATAGAGAGGTTAAATTATTATAGGATAGAAAACAACTAATAGTACAATTAAGTAACAAAGTACCAGCCTATATTGCAAATGTAGTCAAATGCTGAAGGGTGTTGTTAGGCATGTGCCACATATTTTATTTAAAAAGTTATTTTCATTAATATCATTGGCAAATGAAGGTGGTTGAACCAGCTGTGCATGCATTACAACTTTGCCTAGTTGCAATACTCATTAGAGAAGAGGTGCCATTGCAAGGAGGAAAAGTTGTTATTTAAGTGGGCACATGAATTTAATATGAATAATGATATAATGTATTTTAAAATGCTAGAACATTGTTCCAGTCCTAGATGATGATTATTTGGTACAGTGTTGTATCATTATGCACATGGCCAAGTGTAGTCTGTCACTGTTAAACTGTACTCATCTCCATACCGGCGTGACTACTTCAAATTCCAAAAAGATGGAAATGGACAAATACTCTTAATTTTCCGATCCAATTTGACATGTAATGCTGCCCGTATCACACACTGTTCCTTCGGCTAGAGGAGAACTGGCCCCCGACTGAGCCTGGTTTGTCCCAAGGTGTTTTTTCTCCATTCTATCAACTGATGGAGTTTTGGTTCCTTGCCACTGTTGCCTTGGCTTTTGGCTCTCTTAATTGGGGACATTTAATATTCAACAATATTATTGTTCTGTGTTGTATTATTTTCATGTTATCACTGCGAAGCTGTTTTGATACAATAAAAAGTGCAATATAAATAAAGGTAACTTGACTTGATTTGACTCAACATGCAACAAGACATGCTCAGGGGGGAAGAGATTTGCACCAATTTACACCATCAGGAAAGTGATTGCCACAGATATTTACCCACAGAGATTCTCACAGACATTGTGTGATGACAGTTTGTAATGAGGTTAAAATACTTAAAGAAAAAAAAAATTGTGATCATTATACAACCTGTGTAGATTCTTGGATGAGTGAGGCAAAATGTCCTTATATTAATGGAAACATGCCATATGCTCCCAAATAAATTCCTTTTATGACCCGGGTGAATGACATAGACAAGAGGTAAAAGACCCTCACCAGCAATTTACAAGGTGAGCAATTGAAAAGATGTAATAAAACCTCTTATAATACATTTGGAAGAGGTCCATTACATACTCCATATATCTGTGGAACTCACCTTATTTTTGAATAAGTCTCTCTCCTCCAGCGTCAGTGTGTCCGCTTTGGCAATAACAGGAACGATGTTCACCACTTTACTTAGGTGTCTCATAAACTCAATGTCAATTGGCCGCAAACTAAAACAAGGAGGAAAACAAAGCAAAGCAATCAGACTCAAAATGGACAAATTGAAGATCATTGCGTAATGTCCATTCAGTCAGTCTTTAAGTAGTTGGGGGAAACGTATTCACCCTTATATCAATCTGATTTTCTTTCTTATGTGGAACAGGTTGACACTGGTCGAGCTAAAAAATGACAAAAACCAAACAGCACAATATTATAATAATTATAATATAATAGCATATTGCTGCAGTTCTGAAATCTCATTCATTTTTTCATACCTAAATATGTTATGTTATTGGTACTTGTTTGCCTCATAACAGTCATAATTTCACCAATTCAAATATACACTCACCTAAATAATTATTAGGAACACCTATTCGATTTCTCATTAATGCAATTATCTAATCAACCAATCACATGACAGTCGCTTCAATGCATTTAGGGGTGTGGTCCTGGTCAAGACAATCTCCTGAAATGAATGTCAGAATGGGAAAGAAAGGTGATTTAAGCAATTTTAACCGTGGCATAGTTGTTGGTGCCACACGGGCCGGTCTGAGTATTTCGCAATCTGCTCAGTTACTGGGATTATCACGCACAACCATTTCTAAGAATGGTATGAAAAGGGAAACACATCCAGTATGCGGCAGTTCTGTGGGCGAAAATGCCTTACTGATGCTAGTGGTCAGAGGAGAATGGGGCGATTGATTCAAGCTAATAGAAGAGCAACTTGACTGAAATAACCACTCCTTACAACCGAGGTATGAAGCAAAGCATTTGTGAAGCCACAACGCACACAACCTTGCGGTGGATGGGCTACAACAGCAGAAGACCCCACCAGGTACCACTCATCTCCACTACAAATAGGAAAAAGAGGCTACAATTTGCAAGAAGAACTCACAAAATCGGACAGTTGAAGACTAAAATGTTTTGCCTTTTCTGATGAGTCTTGATTTCTGTTGAGACATTCAGATGGTAGAGTCAGAATTTGGCAGAATAAACAGAATGAGAACATGGATCCATCATGCCTTATTACTACTGTGCAGGCTGGTGGTGGTGGTGGAATGATGTGAGGGATGTTTTATTGGCACACTATAGGCCCCTTAGTGCCAATTGGGCATAGTTTAAATGCCACAGCCTACCTGAGCATTGTTTCTGACCATATCCATCCCTTTATGGTCACCATGTACCCATCTTCTGATGGCTACTTCCAGCAGGATAATGCACCATGTCACAAAGCTGGAATCATTTCAAATTGGTTTCTTGAACATCACAATGAGTTCACTGTACTAAAATGGCCCCCACAGTCAACAGATCTCAACCCAATAAAGTATCCTTGGGACGTGGTGGAACAGGAGCTTCGTGCCCTGGATGTGCATCCCACAAATCTCCATCAACTGCAAGATGCTATCCTATCAATATAGGCCAACATTTTTAAAGCATGCTTTCAGCAGCTTGTTGAATCAATGAAGTAGAATTAAGGCAGTTCTGGAGGTCAAACACAGCATTAGTATGGTGTTCCTAATAATCCTTTAGGTGAGTGTAGTATGTCAAAATCACACAATTGGCTTTATGCACAGCTGCACTACTTCCTGAACTTAAGACAGCTCCTTATTTCCTGTCTGCAATTATTGGCTGAACTTGATTGATTGGAGCTGGCTTAAGTTCAGGAAGTAGTGCAGCTGTGCATAAAGCCAATTGCACATATTGTTAGAGAATAATGACTTGTTTCTCGAACAAAGCTCATATAACCTAATTTGTATGGACTACTTTTGTGGTGATTTTTTGTTAAAATAATAGCAATAATAAAAATAAATGGTCTGAAGAAGAAAAACATAAACAAACAAAAAAAAAAAAAAACCATATGAGTTTGGAACAACATAAGGGTGAGTAAATAATGACAAAATACTTTTTTGGATGAAGTATGCCCTTAAGGATATGTTGAACTTTTCTCTGTGCTTGTGACTTTGCATTACTTGAACTAAAAAAACTTGTACATATATCAAGCTGGCATGTGTATTTAGGTCTGCTGGGTTGATTTGAGTGTACTGCATTCACAACCACAAGGCACAAACAAACAAGTAACACAGACATATTTAATATCATCCCAAGGCGTCATATACTGACGCTTTTGACAATGCGTATACATCCAACACACATGGCACCCTTTAGCATCAATAAGAGATACAGATAAAAATGGGCCAGAAGGCGCCTCCTAGTTGTCTAACCCTAACCCTGGCTAACCCAGGCCTAAACCTACCCATAACCGAAGTGTGTTCTATTGATGCTAAAGGGTGCCATGTGCATTGGATGTATACGCATTGTAAAAAGCGTCACTATATGACGCCCTAGGATGAGAATGTGCTGTTAACATCCAAACATCCGGTTCACTCATCTAACATGACTGTGACTGCATTTGTCTTTTTAATGAACTGGAATAAACATGCACAGAGCCTCTTGGTCCAGAGGACAAAATCTGGTCACAATCTGGGCTTGCTTACTATCACATGGGGAGTAATGCAGAGCTTGAAGGCTCTTGAAGGTTTTGAACTGAATTGAATTTTTATCTTCATGTATATTTGAAAAGAAACTTATTTCATTATCTTATTATCATTACTTTGGCCAGCAGCCATATCACCCTGTAGCCCAAGACTGGTTGCCCACAGAAGCTAAGCAGGGCTGAGCCTGGTTAGTACCTGGATGGGAGACCTTCTGAGAAGGCCAGGTTGCTGCTGGAAGAGGTGTTAGAGAGGCCAGCAGGGGGTGCTCACCCTGTGGTCTGTGTGGGTCCTAATGCCCAAGTGTAGTGATGGGAACATTATACTGTCAAAGAGCACCGTCCTTCGGATGAGACATTAAACCGAGGTCCTGACTCTCTGTGGTCATTAAAAATCATTAAAAATCCCAGCATGTCTTTCGAAAGAGTAGGGGTGTAAGCCCGGCATCCTGGCCAAATTTGCCCAGTGGTCTCTGTCCATCATGGCCTCCTAATCATCCCCATATATACCAATTGGCTTCATCACTTTCTCCTCTCCACCAGTAAGCTGGTGTGTGGTGAGTGTTCTGGCGCACTATGGCAGCCGTCGCATCATCCAGGTGGATGCTGCACACTGGTGGTGGTTGAGGAGATTTCCCTCTCTATGTAAAGCGCTTTGAGTGTCCAGAAAAGCGCTATATAAATGTAATGAATTATTATTAGGCCTATTATTATTATTATTATTATCATCAGATGCACATAACTTGAATGAGCCCTGGCTGGGAAAATACCAATTTGATATTTGAGCACCTACCCATATCGGTCTCATTGTTATTTCATAGAGGAAGGAGTCACCATCTGTGGTGTATACTTCTGAATTCACTTCCTGTTTTCCAATAAACTGTATGGAAATGGCTAGCCACCAGAGTGCAACATCCCCTAATGAGACTATAAAAGTCTCCACAAGGTCTCAAAGGATCTGTGTGCAAATTTGGAGCCAGTGCTGACAGCTGATTCTGGGATTTGATTAACAACTACAGAGTTTATAGTTGATTTCTGCATTTCTGAAAACATGATGATTTAAAAGTGACGAGCCAAAGAGCCAAATACTGACAGTGAATTGTGGTCTTGATGTCTGATGCTCAAACCCTGAAGGCACTTGACAACATACATAAAAATCTGTAATATTACACGCAAAAACATCCCATTGCTATTACACAACACTATTCAGGGCTGGAATATTGGAATATTGGCATAATAATAACTAACTGAAAAACATACATCTAGATGTTTTGTGGCACTGTGTGTGTTAAATTGCTTAAAAGCTTAAGTTACATATCATTTAAAATACACAATTGCTGCCATAAGTTCAAGAACTTTCTAGAATTCTCTGAAAACTGCTACTTATGCGAGGTTGGTGCAGCTAAAATATGCAGAGATGCCAAATTAATTTCATGTGACATGATTGATAGTATGTTCTTGTAATGTATAACCTCATAGTGTACATATTAACAATAGTTGTGCAAATCCCACTCTGCAAAATTGGCTCCACCCATACTTCCGCTTATGCTCTTGAGGTGAATGGAGCTGTTTCCTGGACACAACACAGGCACTGAAGTCTGTGTGTGACTTATATGACATGTTGCAAGACGAGCAGCTGTTCAGATATCTTTCAAGCATGCAGCAGCTGTGAGACAGTATCTAATAACAGTTTGCACACCAACACACATACTCATAGAAGGAAATGCCCTCTTTAAAAGACTTAACCCCCCACCTCTCCTCTCTCCTGCAGACACTATACACATACCTAGAAAACAAGACAGCAAACTACTTGCAGGACCACACAATGTTATTTTTCTTCTAGCCCCATCGAACACACGTAAACACACACACACATCGTGGTTCCACACAGTGAAGATCCATCTCAGTGATTCGATCACAAGAGTGTTTATGCCTTGTATCTATCTATCTATCTATCTATCTATCTATCTATCTATCTATCTATCTATCTATCTATACATACTGTATTAATCTATACTGTATAGTATTTTTTTTATAAACTCAAAAAAACAAAAAAAAAAAAAAAAAAAACGTGTGGATCCGAGTTAAATAAACTTGTAGTTCAAGTTAAGCTTGACATTCCATAACAGTGATGCACTGTAAAACTTTCATATCTTGTGCAGCAGTTTGTTGAGCAAAATGAAAAGGGTTATATAGAGTCACTTCTGTTGTATATTCATTGAAATGGAAGAAACTGAAGAGAAGACTAATCATGCAGATTGTGACTTGTAACACAACTTTTACATCAAAATATGAAAAAAAGAAATCGCTACATAGACCTGAAACCTATAAAACTTAAATAACAAGGTTGTGTGTGTGTGTGTGTGTCTGTGTGTCTTTCTCACCAGTGTCCAGTAGGAGGAATAAAGTATATGCAGCAGTGGACTCGTGAGTCTGGAATCCTCTTCTTCCTGTCGATGTTGATTTCTTCCTGTAAATACTGTTCATAATGTGCATTAATGAACTTCATGATGGGCTGCCAGCTGCAAACAGATCAGAGAGACAGGGAGACACCAGAAAACACATGATTGTATATATAAATTTCCATAGCAGGCATCAGTTCTGACTGATAAATAAGGAGATACTTACCAGTTCTCATTGTTTATCTGGTCTCCAAAGCCTGGTGTATCGATGACGGTCAGCTTCATTCTCACTCCTTTTTCCTCAATATCTGTATACAAATAAGTTTAAAGAGGTGAATGTACACTGTAGATAATCAAACTTATGAGAAAGTCAGAATTGTTAAAATAAGACTTCTGCTTATCCGTTTCAGTTTTAGTTCATCAGGCCTTTTTACCATGACTGATGGACTTGATTTCAATGGTCTTGGGAATTCGCTCTTCCTCAGTTGGCATTACAGATCTGCGACTCACTTTAGATTTAAAAAGTGTGTTCATTAGTGTGGATTTACCTAGACCACTCTGACCTGTACAAATGGAAAGACAAAACAACAACAACAACAAAACAAATTAAATTGAATGAATAAAGCATAGTACTATAAAGTATCTACACAGGCACACACACACACACACACACCTCATCATAGTGTGGACTATAAAAGACCCAGTATTTCTAGACGAGGTTCATGGGAGCAGCTTGTTGCATCTCTCAGTAACATCTAATAAAGCAAGAAGCTTTATTGCTGCTGGAATTAGTTGAGTGTAGCAGCCAGGCAGATGCTCTCACTGCAGAAAGCATTAACCATGTCCGATTGAACATTCTTGTGGGGGTGGGGGGCATATTGGTGGGCATGTAACTGATAAATAATGAACTATAAAACCCCTGTAAGTAACCTCCAACCATTAGATGTTTGCAAATGTTTGAATATATTCAAGCTTAAAGGAGCTGATAAAAAGTGATTAGAGGATTATAGTTACACAACAAACCTCAGAAGACACTCTGCAAACTGACAAAATCACTCATCAACAGCTTAAAGAACACAGGACATTAAACAGAGATAAACCCATGAACACGCCTTGAATATTTCTGTAAAGCAGCTATTCATATAGTCACTTACCAAAGTACTGGATACAAACATCAATTTGTTCATTCAGAGATACAAAAGCTTGTATTTCAGTTCTTAAGTCCTCAAAGCAAAATACAAACAGCACTATCAAAAAAAAACAAAACAAAAAAAAAAAACAAGTGGCTACAGGTTCCATGCTTCAGAGTTTTACACATTGCCAAGAAAAATAAATAAAATCGGGGAAATAAGAGAAAGTCAACACAAATTGTGGAGCGGTTCCATACTGATGCACTTGGGTCTGTGAATATGGCATATAAAAGAATAATATAGTCTGCGAGACTAAAATATAACGAGATTTCCCATTGAAAGAAAAGTTGTCTCGCCATGACTGAGCGTAAGGGTGAGATTACAATAGAATATTCCATCGCTACACTCACATTTGCCTAAACTATCGTTTTGCTGTTTATATAAAAAAATAAAAAAACATTTTAAAGGAATGTAAAAGTCTGCTCTGCTCATCCAGCATGAGTTACTGTTGCAATCAGTGCAGCACGAATCACAATTCACTGTTCGCATGACGATGGCGGAGGATTCGTTGCGCAACATAGACTAAACGTTTGATAAATATCTTATCTTGTAAAGTGCACGCTCAGCACCGCTGCTCCCTATACACACGCGCGATCACCAATTTGAAAGTAAAACACAAGCTCCCTGATGTGCATTACGCACAAATTAGGCTTCATAGTCCATCTCTCAATACCCATCTCTGGACTGTTTATTTGCAGCTATGGTCTCTGTTATACTTTGAATATTGAGAGAGTACTGTAATGTCTTAAGGACAACAGACAAGGGAGGCTCTGTTTCTGAACTTAATCTCTATGTTGTTCTTGTGTTCCGATTATAACACACCAGCCTCGTTTTCTATCTACCCCGCCTTTTCCGAACTCAACGCAACCCTATAACTGCTGGTGCAAAATAAAATAGCAATTTCAAAACAATTATAAAGGGTCTGTGTGCTAACTTTGATTATGGTTGCACTTGCACTTAATGTTTGACTTCAATGAGTTCAGTTAGGAGGTCACACACAGCCTCAATCCGAATTTCAGAAAGCTCTTAAATGTACAGTAAAGTCTGAAGAGACTCATGTGAAATCAAACAGGAGAAAAGCCAGTCAATAAAAACATTTTACAGTGCTTGCATATTGTTTTCTTTCAATGCATTTGATAATTCATACTCATAAAGTAGATCTGAAATTACATGCATTATAAGATTAAGACTAGAAGTCATAAAAGTCATAAACTTTAACATTGAGGATTTCTGAAAAATTTTGCAAAAATCTTGTCTCATCTCGTTCTCGTGAACCCAACCCAGATAGCAAACTGACATTGAATCAACGTGGAAATATGACATCGAAACAACGTTGATCTGACATTGTTTTGCTCATTGAATTAACGTTGAACCAACGTCAGACGTGTCATTCTTTCAAAACTAACGGAAAATCAACTTGAAATCAACGCGTTGTTTCAACGTTATGAAAGCAAACCAATTTTCGATTTCATTTAGCTTTGAAGAATGCCGCGTCTGACGTTGGTTCAACGTTAATTCGATGAGCAAATCAACGTTGTTTCAATGTCATGAGAGACGTCGTTTCCACGTTGATTCAATGTCAGTTTGCTGTCTGGGAATCTTGTTTCTTGTCTCGTCTCATCTCATGAGATTAAGCGTCTCATCACACCCCTTCTGAATCTGTAACCAAGGTCATGATTAAGAGTCAGTAGTTGACATTCAGGGCATTCATATTGGACCACTAGAGGTGAAATTGTTGGGTGGTGTTACCTGCTGGTAAGCAAAGAAAAACCGAAAGGTTGTAGATTCAAATGGATCTACCAGATTTCAAGCCATTTTGAATCCAAGATGTAATGGCAATAGAAACCAGTGGTGGACTAGAAACCAGTGGTGTATTCTATGTAATACACGGGTATATGCCGTGATAGTGAAGTGTGTGTGTGTATGTGTGTGTGTGAAATGAATTCCAACCAGTCGTAAATGGGATGCGCGTGCACGTTCATTCTCAATTACCCTAAATCCCGCCCAATATGTCCGACTGACAACTATATAGCATATAATAACATGAATGCGAATGAAAAAGAAAGATTTCTCGGATGCAGAAATTGAAGTTGTATAATCAGAAGTTCATTCAAAACGCCACATTTTATTTTCAAGCGTACATATCAGGTCCTAAAAAAAAGGAAGCTTGGCAGCATATTACAGATGCAGTTAATGGAGTTTCTTCTGTGAATCGAACAGCCAAGTGAGAAGAAAATGGTTCGACATTAAGCTTGACAGCAAAAAACTAATTAGTTCACTTCAGAAAAATTGTATTCAAACTGGAGAAGGACCGCCATCGATCACCAGATGCTATTACTGGCTCTCATAATTAAAGTAAAAAGGAAAACCGTATGTAATTACTATATAAAATATATTTTTTCAAAATGCTGTTTAAATATGTACCCGATTAAGGTGAATTAAATTCAGCCTTATTAATGAGCAAAATGCTCGGATGTTAAGCGTACCATTTACGCGTGGCTGGAGCAGGTGTAGATTTTTTGCGTACCAACTAACATTTGGAAAATACGATCATTTTAATGAATCCGAAAATTTACGCCAGAACCACTTTACACACGATTTACACACAAATTCGTTCTGGTCGGTCGACTGAGTGACGTCATCATCTATAATTCAGTGTCTAATATTTTAAACACCGAAGCAGCACAAACAAAACTTTAACCAGCACAAACGAAGAACAAACGATTGAGACTATTTTGCCAACGTTTTGCATTGGATAGGGGGCCAACTTCACGTAGGTTGAGTTATGAGGTGTTACTCTGGTAAGCATGAGTATGAGGTTTTGTAGGGGCACATCCTGCTCACTAAGGTTGTGATCACACTTTGTAGGTCTGGTTTGATTAAAATGCAGTCTGGTCTGATTGCTCCATCACTTCATTTGAATAAGTGTGAAAATGTGAAGTGTGAAGAATAAGTGTGAATGCTGTTATCAAAACCTTGGGGTGCATCAAGCAAGCGGACTAAGACCCCTGAAAAAGTGAGTAGTTTGACTGACCAAACAGACCAAAGACATCTCAACAAACCAAAAACAAGATGTGATGTGACGTGACAAGATGTGACCCTAAAAGGACTGAATGCGCAAGCATACCTGGTTCTTCTCATCATAGGAGCTACATTTCCCATTACAGTTCGGTACAGGCATCAGAAACACCGTCTCCTTGCAGCAGATCTTTATTTGAGTGTGCAACAGAGGAATTCCTGGTGCCCAGCACAATGCATTGTTTTGGATGTTCGGCAGGTTCCGTCACAAAATAACATTAAGTCGTTTTGTGACATTTATGTCTTAAAAAGACAGTGTGAACATCAAGTGAACCGGGACTAAATGTATCCTCTTTTTTTGGACCAAAAGAACCAAACTAAAAGTGTGAACACACCCTAAAACTGCAAAAAAAAAAAAAAAAAAAGCATTTCACTGCCATTCCATGAAGTGTGAGACTAATAAACTTTAGAGACAGAGAAGTGTAGGAGTAATTGTGTATAATACTCATTATATGTTATAGGTATTATAAAATTAAGTTTTGTTCAACAATTCATATTGAGCAGGGCTCTTAAGCTAATAGCTTGATGGGCCAAATTTGGCCCATTAATCTTTTTTTTTATTATTATTTATTTATTTTTTATGGCTGACTGAATTAGCTGAAATATTGTAGTTTAATTAATAGAGCATTTTTCTTGTCTGCAAAACTCAAATGAATTCAAAAGTTCTCATGAATGGATCACATTACATAACCAAATCAAAGTGATTTTTACACAAAGTGGTTTACATTTTAGGCCACATTTTAAATGACTATCCTTTCATTACAAGCAAATTTAATGAGCAAATATTTTTTTTTATAATATATATATATATATATATATATATAAAGTATATGTTTTTCATGTTAACTTAAAATTCAAGTGTATTTTTTACCCTTCAATTCATATTGAAAAATGTAACACAGGGACAGGGGTGTCCAAACTCGGTCCAGGAGGACCACTGTCCTAGAGTTTAGCTCCAACTTGCCTCAACACACCTGATTGGAAGTTTCTAGTATGCCTAGTAAAACCTTGATTAGTTGGTTCTGGTGTGTTTAATGGGCTATATGCACGCATAAGTTCCGCATTTGACGTAAGGATGCTCGTCCATTTCCGGTTGTGTAGATTAAAGCGGAGGAAAACCGGAGAAAACGGGATTATGGCAGAGTCTTCAATATTTACTGTCCTCCCGTCTTTGAAACGAAACGTACATACGTTTAGATGTAATTTTATATATAGTTATGTTCATTTAATATAATTTTAAAAAGAAGCATAAACACAACGAGGGGTGTCTGTTTTATCTGTTTTGTGACTAAGGTTTCATTAGTATAACCATGGAGTATAAAATTCAATATAAATTCTCGGTATTGCATTGGACTCTACGATCGGCGGAAGTTATCGAGCATCCCTAATGCTTCACCGGAAATAACGGCGTGCATAGAGCCCATTGGGGGTTTAACTCTGCATAAACAGAGAGAAGTAACGTCTCGGTTACGTATGTAACCCTCGTTCCCTGAGTAGGGAACGGAGACGTTACGTCAGAAGTGACGGAGATTGGGGGGTTTCGCATAGAAAGCCAATCCTCTTCGAGTATTTAAACACGAGCCAATGGCATGCAATGCCTTGGGGCTGCGGAAATTTGCATAGCGTACTCCGCCCTACTCTGTGAGTATAAAAGGAGGAAGTGAACGCAACCGCAGTATGTCTTCGCTGAGGAGCCAAGACTGAACTCGGCGTCTACCCAGCGATACAGCAGAAGTGGCAGGGAGACGTAACGTCTCCGTTCCCTACTCAGGGAACGAGGGTTACATACGTAACGAGACGTTCCCTTTCGTAGTCACTTCGAGTTACGTCAGAAGTGACGGAGATTGGGGGTCTGTGCCATCACGCCATCTTCAAGCTGTCTTCCAGTGCCCTGCGAAAGTCTGGACCCCCGAGCCTTACCTCTTTTTTTTTTTTTTTTGGGGATCCGACTTTGACACAGGATTACCAAGGTACACTGGGAAACATATCCCGGAAGGGACATGCTACCAGCTGCCTACCGAAGGGAGGACTTACGAATACACATATGGCCACATAGGAACACATATGGAACACTGGAGTACCAACCGCAGGTGGCTACTAATTTCAACTCCAGGGGTGGCAGATGGCTTGCCAAGGGAAGACACATGCTCAGAGAGGCTTAGAGTGGATAATACACATGAGACGGTTACCAAGGGGAACCGTGCGCATGGAGGCACCTAGCCAGCATCCAGAGCAACAGCAGTGGTGCCCGCATCGTCGGTGCTGGAGGACTCAAGACTTCAATGGAAGAACTGAGGAAATATCGCACTTATCCAGTCCGGGGAGTGGAGTGGTGAGCAAGCGAAGACACCCGAGCGGATCCAGAACTGGCCGAAACGAGTACGTGAGAGGATACCGGCTCAATTCGCAGATTATAGAATCTGGCGAAGGTGTTGGGTGTCGCCCAGCCTGCAGCTCTGCAGATGTCTGTTAGCGAGGCGCCGTGCGCTAAAGCCCAAGAGGAGGCTACACTCCGAGTGGAATGGGCCGTCACACCAAGGGGGCACGGAAGGCCTTGCTGCTGGTAAGACAAAGCAATGGCATCCACTATCCAGTGGGACAGCCGTTGCTTTGACAGAGCCCTTCCCTTCTGGCACCCCCCATGACAGACAAAGAGCTGGTCTGAGGTCCTGAAACACTGCGTTCTGTCGACATAGGTGCGGAGAGCACGTACCGGACAGAGCAGTGCCAAGGCTGGGTCTGCCTCCTCCAGGGGCAGCGCTTGCAGGTTCACCACCAGGTCCCGGAGGGGAGTGGTAGGAACCTTGGGCATATATCCAGGCCGGGGTCTCAGGAATACGTGAGAGTAAGCCGGCCCGAACTCCAGGCACACTTCGTCAACAGAGAGTGCGTGCAGGTCCCTTACTCTCCTGATGGAGACCAATGCAATCAGGAGTGCTGTCACATAGGACAGGGCAAAAACTCTACCGACTGCAAAGGCTCCAGGGGAGGCCTCTGCAGAGCACCCAGGTCTACTGAGAGGTCCCCAGAGGGCAGGAGGGGAGGGAGGCGGATTTAGCCCCCTCACTCCCCTCAGGAACCTGATGACCAGGTCATGCTTCCCATAGACTTACCTTTCACTGCATCATGAGACGCGGCAATGGCCGCGACATAAATCCAAAGGGTGGAGGGCGACAGCCTGCGCTCCAACCCCTCTTGCAGGAAGGAAGCACGACTCCGATCGAACATCTCCGGGGTCTTCTCAGCGAGAAGAACACAATTGACGAAGAGGTTCCACTTCAACGCATAAAGGTGTCTCGTGGACGACGCTCTTGCGGAAGTGATGGTTGCCGCCACCGCAGGTGGCAGCGAACTCAAACCTGCCTCGTCCCGTCCTGGAGCCACACGTGCAGCCTCCAAGATCGGGACGAGGGTGCCACAGAGTGCCCCGTCTCTGAGAGAGTACCGGTCTCAGAGGAATAGGCCAAGGAGGTGCTGTCGCGAGGAGCATGAGTTCGGAGAACCACGTCTTGGTGGGCCAGTAGGGGGCTACCAGCAAGACCTGCTCCTCGTCCTCCTTGATCTTGCACAACACCGTGCAAGGAGGCTCACTGGGGGAACGCACACTTGCGTGGGCCCCGTGGCCAGCTGTGCGCCAGCGCATCCGAGCCGAGAGAGCCGCGGGTCAGAGAATAAACTGGGCGCAGTGGGACGAGTCCCGAGAGGCGAACAGGTCTATCTGTGCCTCCCCGAACTGGTCCCAAATCAGCTGGACCGACTGGGGATGGAGTCGCCATTCGCCGGAGATGGGACGGGCCCGGGACAGCTCGTCGGCTGCCCGGTTCCGGTCTCCAGGAATGTAACTGCACGAAGGGACCTCAGGTGCTTCTGACTCCATATCAAGGTGGCGGGCGAGCTGCGACAACCGGCGCGAGCGTAGACCCCCCCTGGTGGTAGATGTACGCTACTGCCGTAGTGTTGTCTGAGCGGACAAGCACATGCTGGCCCTAGAGCACGCTCGGAAGCGGTGCCGGGCGAGCCGTACTGCCAACAGCTCGAGGCAATTGATGCATGAGGCGCTGGGCTCCTGTCCAGGAACCGGCGGCTGCATGCCCATTGCACATGGCACCCCAACCCGTGGTAGACGCATCCGTGGAGACAACGAGATGCCTGGAAACTCGCTGAATAGGGACCCTGTCCGTAAAAAGCTGAGGTTCGACCACGGGAAGAAGGTTCGGCGGCACGTCGGAGTCACTGGAACTCGGAGCGAGCCGCGATGCCATGCCCACCTCGGGACTCGATCGCGAAGCCACAGCTGAAGCGGTCTCATATGAAGCAAACCGAGCGGCGTACCGCGGATGCCATATGCCCCAGGAGCCTCTGAAATAGTTTCAGTGGAACCGCACTCTTGCCCTCGAACTGTCGAAGACAAGCCAGCAGTGAGTGCGCGGACATGGCGACCGAGTCTATCTCCATGCCGAGAAAAGAGATCCTCTGCACGGGGCAAAGTTTGCTCTTTTCCCGGTTGACCCGAAGGCCCAGACGGGCTAGGTGCCGTAGCACCAGGTCTCTGTGTTCGCAAACCTGAGCTCGAGAGTGTGCTAGTATCAGCCAGTCGTCGAGATAGTTCAGGATGCGAACCCCGTGTTCGCGAAGGGGAACAAGGGCTGCCTCGACGATCTTCGTGAAGATGCGAGGGGACAGAGCTAACCCGAATGGGAGAACGGCGTACTGGTATGCCTGGCCCTCGAAGGCAAACCGAAGAAACGGTCTGTGTCGAGGGAGAAAGGAGACATGGAAGTACGCGTCCTTCAGGTCGATCGCTGCAAACAATCCTGATACCGAACACATTCGAAAATGCCTTTGGCCGTGAGCATTTTGAACGGTAGTCGATGGAGAGAACGGTTCAAAATGCGCAGGTCCAGGATCGGTCGTAACCCACCGGTCTTTCTTGGGGACAATGAAGTAGGGGCTGTAAAGCCCGGACCTCACCTCGGCTGGAGGGACCGTCTCGATTGCACCCTTCGCCAGCAGGGTCGCAATCTCCGCTCTCAAGACTGGGGCATTGCCACCAACCATCGTGGAGCGAACTCCCCTGAAGCGGGGAAGAGACTGTGCGAACTGAATCGCGTAGCCGAATCTGATCGTTCTGATGACCCAGCGGGAACCCCGGGAAGCGCTAGCCAGGCTTCCAGGAAGTGAGCCAACGGGGTCATGCGAACCACAGACGTCCCCCCGGAGGGGCAGCGAGGCGGGTCGACCGGCATGCGTGCAGGAGTTACCCCGTCCGGATGCACCGTCGAAACCCGCTCCCCGACAGAAGAGACCAGGGAAGGCAGAGCGTTCCACGGGGGTCTGTTCTGCCGGGGGTCTGGCGACAGAGGGGGAAGGGATTGGCGTAGCCCGGGGACGACACACGCACCCTTCCGCGCCCTCCGAGACAGAGAGGAATGAACGGGGCGACGCACTGGACGTCGTGCGCGCTCATTCCAGTCTGTGTGCTCAATGACAGTGTCAGCTTTTCCTCAACCAGCTCAGGGAGCTAGCTAGAACAAAAGATTCTCCACCGGCCCTCCACCGGGAAGGAGGGGCCCTGCCACCGCCTCCTGAGAAAAACCATGACACTATCACTGAGCGGCCCGCCCAGGAACATCGCTTCGCCTGGCGTCTAGCGGGGCACGCGGCCTGAGGGGGGGGCTCTTTTCTTGGGACGCTTACCTGTGGCCTCCTCCGCGACGCGAACCGGCTGAAGGCTGCTGCTGGGGCCGCGTGGAGGGAAGGAGCCGCAGGGGGGCGTCCTCGGCGGCGAGCTGGCGGAGGCGTCCGAGCCGACGGCTGGTTGGAGCAGCAGCTGGCCGTCGGGGCAGAGAAACCGCCTTCGTCTGCTCCTAGGCGGTCGAGAAGTGCTGGGCAAAGTCCTGGACCGCACCGCCGAACATTATGATGCTCCTGGACCACAGCGGTGGGCATCACCTGACCAAGGGAGCGAGCGACCGCCTCCGTGACCCGTTTAAGGACAAGGTAGGCGGCAGGCTCGCAGCTCGCTTGGTCCGTCACCTCCTCGTGCACATTCCTGAGCAGCTAGCTTTGTAGGTGCTCATCATATGCAGGGCGGAGGCTGCCTGTCCGCCCGCTCTACAGAATCACGCCGCCATAGACGACGAGAACCCATAGGCTTTGGAGGGGCATCTGAGAGCAACCGCCGGTTGACCGGGGGAGCCCCAGCGTACCCACAGACAGCCGCATCGCCGAGGGAGGAAGGGCGGGGAACTAAGCACGCTTTTTTTTTTTATTATTATTATTTATTTATTTATTTTTTAGTGCGTGTCAGTTCCGCATGCAACTCGGGGAAAAAAGGAAATTGGGGTTGGCCGTGGCCGTAAGGCGGCAGCGTTACCCAAAACCAATTATTCAGCCGCGAGAGATCGGATGGGGCGGAGTTCCACCCCCACCCGATGCTCACGGACGCCCGAGATAGCACGGCCATCATCGCGGGATCAGACACGGCGGCGCTGACGCTCCGAGGGAGGCAACGCGGCCGCATCCTCACTTCCCGAGGAGTCAAGCCGCGCCTAGTGATGCTGTGATCGACATCGCATCATCATCTGGAGCGCTGCCCGAAGCAGCCGGTGCCACCGAAGAAGCAACCGACTGAATCGAACTAACGCTCGCTGGCTCTCGCACTGAGGCGGGAGGTGTGGCCCGAGGAATCGTCGGGGCTTTATCCCACACCATCACCGTAAAATCACCAGGTCCCCGGTCGACGGGCCCCCTATGGAGGAAACCGATCGAGCGGGGGGGACCGGGACTCTCACTCAAGTGAGATCATTGAGTCTCGACTCAGTGTAGAGATGGGCATGTTCCCACAGAAGGAAACATGAGTCATCCACGAACGCTGCTGCTGCATGCTGAAATGCCCAGGCATACAAAGCAGCGATCGTGACCATCAGATGACGACAGAAATCAACCACACCAGAAGAACACGGGCGAACCGTCTTTAAAAAGACGTGCGCGGTGCAGCTCTTTCAATGAGAGGAGGAAATTCACTCTTTCAGCGCTGAAGCGACCAGGGAGAAGCGCAAAGTCTGGCAGACCACTGCTCAGATCGAGG
>NW_024121421.1:663313-710784 GCF_016745375.1 Pimephales promelas
CACAAATTGTGGAGCGGTTCCAGTACTGATGCACTTGGGTCTGTGAATATGGCATATAAAAGAATAATATAGTCTGCGAGACTAAAATATAACGAGATTTCCCATTGAAAGAAAAGTTGTCTCGCCATGACTGAGCGTAAGGGTGAGATTACAATAGAATATTCCATCGCTACACTCACATTTGCCTAAACTATCGTTTTGCTGTTTATATAAAAAAATAAAAAAACATTTTAAAGGAATGTAAAAGTCTGCTCTGCTCATCCAGCATGAGTTACTGTTGCAATCAGTGCAGCACGAATCACAATTCACTGTTCGCATGACGATGGCGGAGGATTCGTTGCGCAACATAGACTAAACGTTTGATAAATATCTTATCTTGTAAAGTGCACGCTCAGCACCGCTGCTCCCTATACACACGCGCGATCACCAATTTGAAAGTAAAACACAAGCTCCCTGATGTGCATTACGCACAAATTAGGCTTCATAGTCCATCTCTCAATACCCATCTCTGGACTGTTTATTTGCAGCTATGGTCTCTGTTATACTTTGAATATTGAGAGAGTACTGTAATGTCTTAAGGACAACAGACAAGGGAGGCTCTGTTTCTGAACTTAATCTCTATGTTGTTCTTGTGTTCCGATTATAACACACCAGCCTCGTTTTCTATCTACCCCGCCTTTTCCGAACTCAACGCAACCCTATAACTGCTGGTGCAAAATAAAATAGCAATTTCAAAACAATTATAAAGGGTCTGTGTGCTAACTTTGATTATGGTTGCACTTGCACTTAATGTTTGACTTCAATGAGTTCAGTTAGGAGGTCACACACAGCCTCAATCCGAATTTCAGAAAGCTCTTAAATGTACAGTAAAGTCTGAAGAGACTCATGTGAAATCAAACAGGAGAAAAGCCAGTCAATAAAAACATTTTACAGTGCTTGCATATTGTTTTCTTTCAATGCATTTGATAATTCATACTCATAAAGTAGATCTGAAATTACATGCATTATAAGATTAAGACTAGAAGTCATAAAAGTCATAAACTTTAACATTGAGGATTTCTGAAAAATTTTGCAAAAATCTTGTCTCATCTCGTTCTCGTGAACCCAACCCAGATAGCAAACTGACATTGAATCAACGTGGAAATATGACATCGAAACAACGTTGATCTGACATTGTTTTGCTCATTGAATTAACGTTGAACCAACGTCAGACGTGTCATTCTTTCAAAACTAACGGAAAATCAACTTGAAATCAACGCGTTGTTTCAACGTTATGAAAGCAAACCAATTTTCGATTTCATTTAGCTTTGAAGAATGCCGCGTCTGACGTTGGTTCAACGTTAATTCGATGAGCAAATCAACGTTGTTTCAATGTCATGAGAGACGTCGTTTCCACGTTGATTCAATGTCAGTTTGCTGTCTGGGAATCTTGTTTCTTGTCTCGTCTCATCTCATGAGATTAAGCGTCTCATCACACCCCTTCTGAATCTGTAACCAAGGTCATGATTAAGAGTCAGTAGTTGACATTCAGGGCATTCATATTGGACCACTAGAGGTGAAATTGTTGGGTGGTGTTACCTGCTGGTAAGCAAAGAAAAACCGAAAGGTTGTAGATTCAAATGGATCTACCAGATTTCAAGCCATTTTGAATCCAAGATGTAATGGCAATAGAAACCAGTGGTGGACTAGAAACCAGTGGTGTATTCTATGTAATACACGGGTATATGCCGTGATAGTGAAGTGTGTGTGTGTATGTGTGTGTGTGAAATGAATTCCAACCAGTCGTAAATGGGATGCGCGTGCACGTTCATTCTCAATTACCCTAAATCCCGCCCAATATGTCCGACTGACAACTATATAGCATATAATAACATGAATGCGAATGAAAAAGAAAGATTTCTCGGATGCAGAAATTGAAGTTGTATAATCAGAAGTTCATTCAAAACGCCACATTTTATTTTCAAGCGTACATATCAGGTCCTAAAAAAAAGGAAGCTTGGCAGCATATTACAGATGCAGTTAATGGAGTTTCTTCTGTGAATCGAACAGCCAAGTGAGAAGAAAATGGTTCGACATTAAGCTTGACAGCAAAAAACTAATTAGTTCACTTCAGAAAAATTGTATTCAAACTGGAGAAGGACCGCCATCGATCACCAGATGCTATTACTGGCTCTCATAATTAAAGTAAAAAGGAAAACCGTATGTAATTACTATATAAAATATATTTTTTCAAAATGCTGTTTAAATATGTACCCGATTAAGGTGAATTAAATTCAGCCTTATTAATGAGCAAAATGCTCGGATGTTAAGCGTACCATTTACGCGTGGCTGGGAGCAGGTGTAGATTTTTTGCGTACCAACTAACATTTGGAAAATACGATCATTTTAATGAATCCGAAAATTTACGCCAGAACCACTTTACACACGATTTACACACAAATTCGTTCTGGTCGGTCGACTGAGTGACGTCATCATCTATAATTCAGTGTCTAATATTTTAAACACCGAAGCAGCACAAACAAAACTTTAACCAGCACAAACGAAGAACAAACGATTGAGACTATTTTGCCAACGTTTTGCATTGGATAGGGGGCCAACTTCACGTAGGTTGAGTTATGAGGTGTTACTCTGGTAAGCATGAGTATGAGGTTTTGTAGGGGCACATCCTGCTCACTAAGGTTGTGATCACACTTTGTAGGTCTGGTTTGATTAAAATGCAGTCTGGTCTGATTGCTCCATCACTTCATTTGAATAAGTGTGAAAATGTGAAGTGTGAAGAATAAGTGTGAATGCTGTTATCAAAACCTTGGGGTGCATCAAGCAAGCGGACTAAGACCCCTGAAAAAGTGAGTAGTTTGACTGACCAAACAGACCAAAGACATCTCAACAAACCAAAAACAAGATGTGATGTGACGTGACAAGATGTGACCCTAAAAGGACTGAATGCGCAAGCATACCTGGTTCTTCTCATCATAGGAGCTACATTTCCCATTACAGTTCGGTACAGGCATCAGAAACACCGTCTCCTTGCAGCAGATCTTTATTTGAGTGTGCAACAGAGGAATTCCTGGTGCCCAGCACAATGCATTGTTTTGGATGTTCGGCAGGTTCCGTCACAAAATAACATTAAGTCGTTTTGTGACATTTATGTCTTAAAAAGACAGTGTGAACATCAAGTGAACCGGGACTAAATGTATCCTCTTTTTTTGGACCAAAAGAACCAAACTAAAAGTGTGAACACACCCTAAAACTGCAAAAAAAAAAAAAAAAACAGCATTTCACTGCCATTCCATGAAGTGTGAGACTAATAAACTTTAGAGACAGAGAAGTGTAGGAGTAATTGTGTATAATACTCATTATATGTTATAGGTATTATGAAATTAAGTTTTGTTCAACAATTCATATTGAGCAGGGCTCTTTAGCTAATAGCTTGATGGGCCAAATTTGGCCCATTAATCTTTTTTTTTTATTATTTATTTATTTTTTTATGGCTGACTGAATTAGCTGAAATATTGTAGTTTAATTAATAGAGCATTTTTCTTGTCTGCAAAACTCAAATGAATTCAAAAGTTCTCATGAATGGATCACATTACATAACCAAATCAAAGTGATTTTTACACAAAGTGGTTTACATTTTAGGCCACATTTTAAATGACTATCCTTTCATTACAAGCAAATTTAATGAGCAAATATTTTTTTTTATAATATATATATATATATATATATATATAAAGTATATGTTTTTCATGTTAACTTAAAATTCAAGTGTATTTTTTACCCTTCAATTCATATTGAAAAATGTAACACAGGGACAGGGGTGTCCAAACTCGGTCCAGGAGGACCACTGTCCTAGAGTTTAGCTCCAACTTGCCTCAACACACCTGATTGGAAGTTTCTAGTATGCCTAGTAAAACCTTGATTAGTTGGTTCTGGTGTGTTTAATGGGCTATATGCACGCATAAGTTCCGCATTTGACGTAAGGATGCTCGTCCATTTCCGGTTGTGTAGATTAAAGCGGAGGAAAACCGGAGAAAACGGGATTATGGCAGAGTCTTCAATATTTACTGTCCTCCCGTCTTTGAAACGAAACGTACATACGTTTAGATGTAATTTTATATATAGTTATGTTCATTTAATATAATTTTAAAAAGAAGCATAAACACAACGAGGGGTGTCTGTTTTATCTGTTTTTGTGACTAACGTTTCATTAGTATAACCATGGAGTATAAAATTCAATATAAATTCTCGGTATTGCATTGGACTCTACGATCGGCGGAAGTTATCGAGCATCCCTAATGCTTCACCGGAAATACCGCCGTGCATAGAGCCCATTGGGGGTTTAACTCTGCATAAACAGAGAGAAGTAACGTCTCGGTTACGTATGTAACCCTCGTTCCCTGAGTAGGGAACGGAGACGTTACGTCAGAAGTGACGGAGATTGGGGGGTTTCGCATAGAAAGCCAATCCTCTTCGAGTATTTAAACACGAGCCAATGGCATGCAATGCCTTGGGGCTGCGGAAATTTGCATAGCGTACTCCGCCCTACTCTGTGAGTATAAAAGGAGGAAGTGAACGCAACCGCAGTATGTCTTCGCTGAGGAGCCAAGACTGAACTCGGCGTCTACCCAGCGATACAGCAGAAGTGGCAGGGAGACGTAACGTCTCCGTTCCCTACTCAGGGAACGAGGGTTACATACGTAACCGAGACGTTCCCTTTCGTAGTCACTTCGAGTTACGTCAGAAGTGACGGAGATTGGGGGTCTGTGCCATCACGCCATCTTCAAGCTGTCTTCCAGTGCCCTGCGAAAGTCTGGACCCCCGAGCCTTACCTCTTTTTTTTTTTTTTTTTGGGGATCCGACTTTGACACAGGATTACCAAGGTACACTGGGAAACATATCCCGGAAGGGACATGCTACCAGCTGCCTACCGAAGGGAGGACTTACGAATACACATATGGCCACATAGGAACACATATGGAACACTGGAGTACCAACCGCAGGTGGCTACTAATTTCAACTCCAGGGGTGGCAGATGGCTTGCCAAGGGAAGACACATGCTCAGAGAGGCTTACAGTGGATAATACACATGAGACGGTTACCAAGGGGAACCGTGCGCATGGAGGCACCTAGCCAGCATCCAGAGCAACAGCAGTGGTGCCCGCATCGTCGGTGCTGGAGGACTCAAGACTTCAATGGAAGAACTGAGGAAATATCGCACTTATCCAGTCCGGGGAGTGGAGTGGCGAGCAAGCGAAGACACCTGAGCGGATCCAGAACTGGCCGAAACGAGTACGTGAGAGGATACCGGCTCAATTCGCAGATTATAGAATCTGGCGAAGGTGTTGGGTGTCGCCCAGCCTGCAGCTCTGCAGATGTCTGTTAGCGAGGCGCCGTGCGCTAAAGCCCAAGAGGAGGCTACACTCCGAGTGGAATGGGCCGTCACACCAAGGGGGCACGGAAGGCCTTGCTGCTGGTAAGACAAAGCAATGGCATCCACTATCCAGTGGGACAGCCGTTGCTTTGAGAGAGCCCTTCCCTTCTGGCTCCCCCCATGACAGACAAAGAGCTGGTCTGAGGTCCTGAAACACTGCGTTCTGTCGACATAGGTGCGGAGAGCACGTACCGGACAGAGCAGTGCCAAGGCTGGGTCTGCCTCCTCCAGGGGCAGCGCTTGCAGGTTCACCACCAGGTCCCGGAGGGGAGTGGTAGGAACCTTGGGCATATATCCAGGCCGGGGTCTCAGGAATACGTGAGAGTAAGCCGGCCCGAACTCCAGGCACACTTCGTCAACAGAGAGTGCGTGCAGGTCCCTTACTCTCCTGATGGAGACCAATGCAATCAGGAGTGCTGTCACATAGGACAGGGCAAAAACTCTACCGACTGCAAAGGCTCCAGGGGAGGCCTCTGCAGAGCACCCAGGTCTACTGAGAGGTCCCCAGAGGGCAGGAGGGGAGGGAGGCGGATTTAGCCCCCTCACTCCCCTCAGGAACCTGATGACCAGGTCATGCTTCCCATAGACTTACCTTTCACTGCATCATGAGACGCGGCAATGGCCGCGACATAAATCCAAAGGGTGGAGGGCGACAGCCTGCGCTCCAACCCCTCTTGCAGGAAGGAAGCACGACTCCGATCGAACATCTCCGGGGGTCTTCTCAGCGAGAAGAACACCAATTGACGAAGAGGTTCCACTTCAACGCATAAAGGTGTCTCGTGGACGACGCTCTTGCGGAAGTGATGGTTGCCGCCACCGCAGGTGGCAGCGAACTCAAACCTGCCTCGTCCCGTCCTGGAGCCACACGTGCAGCCTCCAAGATCGGGACGAGGGTGCCACAGAGTGCCCCGTCTCTGAGAGAGTACCGGTCTCAGAGGAATAGGCCAAGGAGGTGCTGTCGCGAGGAGCATGAGTTCGGAGAACCACGTCTTGGTGGGCCAGTAGGGGGCTACCAGCAAGACCTGCTCCTCGTCCTCCTTGATCTTGCACAACACCCGTGCAAGGAGGCTCACTGGGGGAACGCACACTTGCGTGGGCCCCGTGGCCAGCTGTGCGCCAGCGCATCCGAGCCGAGAGAGCCGCGGGTCAGAGAATAAACTGGGCGCAGTGGGACGAGTCCCGAGAGGCGAACAGGTCTATCTGTGCCTCCCCGAACTGGTCCCAAATCAGCTGGACCGACTGGGGATGGAGTCGCCATTCGCCGGAGATGGGACGGGCCCGGGACAGCTCGTCGGCTGCCCGGTTCCGGTCTCCAGGAATGTAACTGCACGAAGGGACCTCAGGTGCTTCTGACTCCATATCAAGAGGTGGCGGGCGAGCTGCGACAACCGGCGCGAGCGTAGACCCCCCCTGGTGGTTGATGTACGCTACTGCCGTAGTGTTGTCTGAGCGGACAAGCACATGCTGGCCCTAGAGCACGCTCGGAAGCGGTGCCGGGCGAGCCGTACTGCCAACAGCTCGAGGCAATTGATGTGCATGAGGCGCTGGGCTCCTGTCCAGGAACCGGCGGCTGCATGCCCATTGCACATGGCACCCCAACCCGTGGTAGACGCATCCGTGGAGACAACGAGATGCCTGGAAACTCGCTGAATAGGGACCCTGTCCGTAAAAAGCTGAGGTTCGACCACGGGAAGAAGGTTCGGCGGCACGTCGGAGTCACTGGAACTCGGAGCGAGCCGCGATGCCATGCCCACCTCGGGACTCGATCGCGAAGCCACAGCTGAAGCGGTCTCATATGAAGCAAACCGAGCGGCGTACCGCGGATGCCATATGCCCCAGGAGCCTCTGAAATAGTTTCAGTGGAACCGCACTCTTGCCCTCGAACTGTCGAAGACAAGCCAGCAGTGAGTGCGCGGACATGGCGACCGAGTCTATCTCCATGCCGAGAAAAGAGATCCTCTGCACGGGGCAAAGTTTGCTCTTTTCCCGGTTGACCCGAAGGCCCAGACGGGCTAGGTGCCGTAGCACCAGGTCTCTGTGTTCGCAAACCTGAGCTCGAGAGTGTGCTAGTATCAGCCAGTCGTCGAGATAGTTCAGGATGCGAACCCCGTGTTCGCGAAGGGGAACAAGGGCTGCCTCGACGATCTTCGTGAAGACGCGAGGGGACAGAGCTAACCCGAATGGGAGAACGGCGTACTGGTATGCCTGGCCCTCGAAGGCAAACCGAAGAAACGGTCTGTGTCGAGGGAGAAAGGAGACATGGAAGTACGCGTCCTTCAGGTCGATCGCTGCAAACCAATCCTGATACCGAACACATTCGAAAATGCGTTTGGCCGTGAGCATTTTGAACGGTAGTCGATGGAGAGAACGGTTCAAAATGCGCAGGTCCAGGATCGGTCGTAACCCACCGGTCTTTCTTGGGGACAATGAAGTAGGGGCTGTAAAGCCCGGACCTCACCTCGGCTGGAGGGACCGTCTCGATTGCACCCTTCGCCAGCAGGGTCGCAATCTCCGCTCTCAAGACTGGGGCATTGCCACCAACCATCGTGGAGCGAACTCCCCTGAAGCGGGGAAGAGACCGTGCGAACTGAATCGCGTAGCCGAATCTGATCGTTCTGATGACCCAGCGGGAACCCCGGGAAGCGCTAGCCAGGCTTCCAGGAAGTGAGCCAACGGGGTCATGCGAACCACAGACGTCCCCCCGGAGGGGCAGCGAGGCGGGTCGACCGGCATGCGTGCAGGAGTTACCCCGTCCGGATGCACCGTCGAAACCCGCTCCCCGACAGAAGAGACCAGGGAAGGCAGAGCGTTCCACGGGGGTCTGTTCTGCCGGGGGTCTGGCGACAGAGGGGGAAGGGATTGGCGTAGCCCGGGGACGACACACGCACCCTTCCGCGCCCTCCGAGACAGAGAGGAATGAACGGGGCGACGCACTGGACGTCGTGCGCGCTCATTCCAGTCTGTGTGCTCAATGACAGTGTCAGCTTTTCCTCAACCAGCTCAGGGAGCTAGCTAGAACAAAAGATTCTCCACCGGCCCTCCACCGGGGAAGGAGGGGCCCTGCCACCGCCTCCTGAGAAAAACCATGACACTATCACTGAGCGGCCCGCCTCAGGAACATCGCTTCGCCTGGCGTCTAGCGGGGCACGCGGCCTGAGGGGGGGCTCTTTTCTTGGGACGCTTACCTGTGGCCTCCTCCGCGACGCGAACCGGCTGAAGGCTGCTGCTGGGGCCGCGTGGGAGGGAAGGGAGCCGCAGGGGGGCGTCCTCGGCGGCGAGCTGGCGGAGGCGTCCGAGCCGACGGCTGGTTGGAGGCAGCAGCTGGCCGTCGGGGCAGAGAAACCGCCTTCGTCTGCTCCTAGGCGGTCGAGAAGTGCTGGGCAAAGTCCTGGACCGCACCGCCGAACATATGATGCTCCTGGACCACAGCGGTGGGCATCACCTGACCAAGGGAGCGAGCGACCGCCTCCGTGACCCGTTTAAGGACAAGGTAGGCGGCAGGCTCGCAGCTCGCTTGGTCCGTCACCTCCTCGTGCACATTCCTGAGCAGCTAGCTTTGTAGGTGCTCATCATATGCAGGGCGGAGGCTGCCTGTCCCGCCGCTCTACAGAATCGCGCCGCCATAGACGACGAGAACCCATAGGCTTTGGAGGGGCATCTGAGAGCAACCGCCGGTTGACCGGGGGAGCCCCAGCGTACCCACAGACAGCCGCATCGCCGAGGGGAGGAAGGGCGGGGAACTAAGCACGCTTTTTTTTTTTATTATTATTATTTATTTATTTATTTTTTAGTGCGTGTCAGTTCCGCATGCAACTCGGGGAAAAAAGGAAATTGGGGTTGGCCGTGGCCGTAAGGCGGCAGCGTTACCCAAAAACCAATTATTCAGCCGCGAGAGATCGGGATGGGGCGGAGTTCCACCCCCACCCGATGCTCACGGACGCCCGAGATAGCACGGCCATCATCGCGGGATCAGACACGGCGGCGCTGACGCTCCCGAGGGAGGCAACGCGGCCGCATCCTCACTTCCCGAGGAGTCAAGCCCGCCTAGTGATGCTGTGATCGACATCGCATCATCATCTGGAGCGCTGCCCGAAGCAGCCGGTGCCACCGAAGAAGCAACCGACTGAATCGAACTAACGCTCGCTGGCTCTCGCACTGAGGCGGGAGGTGTGGCCCGAGGAATCGTCGGGGCTTTATCCCACACCATCACCGTAAAATCACCAGGTCCCCGGGTCGACGGGCCCCCTATGGAGGAAACCGATCGAGCGGGGGGGACCGGGACTCTCACTCAAGTGAGATCATTGAGTCTCGACCTCAGTGTAGAGATGGGCATGTTCCCACAGAAGAAACATGAGTCATCCACGAACGCTGCTGCTGCATGCTGAAATGCCCAGGCATACAAAGCAGCGATCGTGACCATCAGATGACGACAGAAATCAACCACACCCAGAAGAACACGGGCGAACCGTCTTTAAAAAGACGTGCGCGTGCAGCTCTTTCAATGAGAGGAGGAAATTCACTCTTTCAGCGCTGAAGCGACCAGGGAGAAGCGCAAAGTCTGGCAGACCACTGCTCAGATCGCAGGCGATGCAGAATCTCGCTGGGTACCGCCGTCACACCAACACTGAAGAGGACGCTCGTCTCGAAGAGTCTTGAACAGTGCTTTCAGGAGTGAAGAGGTTCTCTTGGCTCCGAAGCGAAAACATACTGCGGTTGCGTTGACTTCCTCCTTTTATACTCACGGAGTAGGGCGGAGTACGCTATGCAAATTTCCGCAGCCCCAAGGCATTGCATGCCATTGGCTCGTGTTTAAATACTCGAAGAGGATTGGCTTTCTATGCGAAACCCCCCAATCTCCGTCACTTCTGACGTAACTCGAAGTGACTACGAAAGGGAACTATGGCTACAATGCAGTTCTGTTTATTAACCACTAGAGCAACAAAATTTACGGACTGCAGCTTTAACAATTTAAATTTAGTGACATTAAATGTGTATTTTGTACATAACAACGAAAAGCATACATGCATTGGTACTTGCACACTCACACCTGTACTTACCCACTACCATGATGTTAAACTCAAAGCCTTGTTTCATGGCTTTCCTTCTCATCTGTTCCAAGATGGCATCAATGCCCACATAGCCAAACTCACTGCTGGTGTTCTCACTCCGTGCCACAGGCGTTTTCCCTACATCTGTCATATTGCCGTAAATACTTGTGATGACCTCTGGCCCTAATGAAATTGTGAGAGACAGAAAGAAAGACAGAGACAGATCAGGTTAGGATTATTTTGCAACATTTTTTGGCTTGAACATTTTTCATGTGCACAGAATAAAGTAGACCCTCTTAGAGCTATTAAAGTTGGTTTGTCTGCGAGATGATATGACAAAAAATTGCTATTAGAAGTGGCACAATGGCAGCTTGACACAAGTATTATGTCAACGAAATTTGTCCTAATTTACATAAATTGACAAAATTGACAAAATGACATTCTGAATGTTACACTGCATTCAGAAATTTAGTGGTCCACTAGATGTGGCTCAGTTGAACCAAACAGCATTTTTCACTTTGTGTAAAAGTCACATTTAAATGATGCAAATTTGCTATTTTTGTAAATCTAATGTAAAAAAAAAAAAGAATGTAAAATAAAATGGTTGCACTGAACGTTGGGCAAAATATTTATGATGAGCAAACAAATATTGTATTGAATTGATAGGTTTAAAAAAAGAGACCACATCTCAGAACACATGCAAATAAAGTAGGCCAGAAAACCTAAAACAGTTATTCAGTTTCCTTTCCTCAGCATGTAACACATGTAAACATAAAATCATACACTCATTATATAGCTATATCGGTTTTGTGCACTCCAACATTTCATTTCTAAATTAACATTATATTACCAATGTTTCACAAAACCCCTTTTATCAAGCTCTTAATTAATTCATCAAACCAGAACAAAACTAAATTCTTCAAAAATCATCAACTGATCACCAACTTTACCAAAAAGATACCAAAATACTGATAACCACAAACTTACCCAAAAGACAAAAGGATAGTCTGCAAAGTTGTTGTATTTAATGATTCAGTAGCTTGAAAAATGTGTGTCTGGTAGTGAACAAGTGACAAACACTCAACATGTGAGAGTGGGAGGGGACATGATAGCTGCGTTTCCTTTTATAACGACTAAATGTGGCTTCCTCTTTTCATAGAGCGTCTAGACACTTGCACAAAAACCAATATTTTTCACCAAGATGAATATATCCCAAAAAACATACCAAAATATGCCACTTGTGATTTCATAAATAAATAAAATGTAAATAATATAGTATATCCGCATGATAATGCAAGGTGATAATATTACACAACAGCAAAAAAAAAGTTTAGGCATGTACAAACATAACTTATAAAACGCTATATAACTTATGAATTGCTTCATCAGACGCCTGAGGTGGAAACTGTGAAATTCTGATCTTTGACTTAACCAACACAGTGTATGATGTAATTTACACATCTGTAAATATCACTAATTATAAAGTAAGAGTTCAATAAAACACAAAACTGAGAATGGCTATGGCTGCAGCAAAATAGCAGTTATTTTTTTGCATAGTTTTATTATCATTTTGAAAAAACAATCTTTATCTATGTTTTTTTTTTTTATTTCACTACCATGTTTTGAGGTATGCATGCATGTCAAGTCAAGTCATCATCTTCATTTATAAAGCACCTTTAACAGCATGGATTGTTTCAAATCAGCTTTACAGTTATAATAAACTATCAAAATTGTTTAGGCTTTACAACAGCATTGGATAAAGTTATTGTCCAGCTAAAGTTTTGATTGATTCACTTCCATTGTGAAGATCATTAGTTATTAACTTAGGCATCGCTAACACGACACCATTCAAACAAAAAAACTCGAAACGCGCTCCGGCCGCCCATCCGCACAAAACAGTGCCTGGTGTCTTGAGAACGCACTCCGAGAAATACCAAAGTCAAAACTATTAGTCAAATGCAAAAATGGTTCCCTTTCAAGGGAACTTGCGCTGCGTCGAAAATCGACACATTGGGAATGCCTTCAGCATGAAGCATCTGAAGTCAACTATTCAATCTCGATTGGCGTAGCCCAATCACGTCACTCGTGACGGTGATGCAGAAGCTATAAAAGGACGCCGGATCATCACAGCGTCAGCTACCGGTCTTCAGCAAGTGTTCTGTCAGCCTGTTTGTCTCTGGTGTTGTCTGTCACTCTGTAATAATAATAATAAATATATATATCATGGCGAACAAGAAGGAGAAATACTCAGTCAGTGTGCGTCCCCTTGCTTCCGTTATTTAAGTGAGGGTGACGCACACTCGGTGTGGTTTGTCTGGGAGTGAAGCATGCACAGGCAGCACTCGAGGGTGCTGTCTGTGCAAACTGTTTTCTATATGAAAGAGCTCCGTGTGACGATCAAAAGCCTTGGTGCCCTCGAGAGCCACTAGAGGGCACTCTCTCACCATGTTATGTTTCCCCATGGACTCTTTGTGTTTTATTATGTTCAGCTGTGTTTCATTATTGGTTATTGAGTTACTTATTTAAGCCTGAGTTTTCCCTGTGTCCCTTGCGAAGTCTTGTTACACTGTAAGCGTGCAATTCCGAGCGTTCTTCCCTGTTCTGTGTCTCCGTGTTTCCCTGGACTCTTGACCCTTGCCTGTTTCCTGGACTGTTCACGAACCTGTGCTGACTGCCTCGACCATTGCCTGTTTAGACCACGAGTTTCTGGATTGGCCCTTTGTTTAAGTGTTTGCCTGTGTTCATGTCTGCTTGTTTCAGTTTTAATAAAGTGCTGCACATGGATCCGACCGTCTCTGTCCGTACATTACACTCCGCTTGTGTTTGAGCCTGTTCAATCAAATAGATCAGGCTTGCGTTTCCAGTGCATTAGGTCTTGCGGCTGTCGAGGCAGCACACCACTTGTATGCATTAAATTCACATGTGGGGCTGGCATATAATACTAAGATGGTTGCGACTCTTTCTCAGTGTTTAATTACAAGCTCCAATGGTCTCGCGCACGGTGTTTGATTTATAAAAAAAAATAAATAAAAAAAGGAGGAGTTGCTGGAGGTTATAGTTTTGCGGAATATTTTCTCCTCGACATTGCGTCACCCCTGAAAGCTCAGACACTTCCCTCCAAATATCGTACATCGAACTTGTCAAGGAAAGCATATATGGTGGTGGGTCAAGCCGGTGCATACCTACACACGATAAGGTTATTAAAGGCATACCAGGCTGACCTCCTCAAAGAGACGTTACTTTCCACTCAACGGTTTTACTGAATTTTGCCTTGGAGGCCCCTATGTTAGGCCTCAGGCTGGTAGGAGTTAGATCTATTTAGATATGTACCAAGGGCTAGGAACTATCCCCCTTTTCTCAATTAGACAGTTGGTTATCTACGGAAACATCTAATAACTGATGTACGAGGTGCGCTCTTGCCTTCAGCTCTCATTTAATATTTCTTTACTGTCTGGGGTTCCCATCCATGGGGTCCGTTCAGCCACCAGCTACAGACCTTCCCTTTTTACACCAAATCTTATGACAATCTACTGTTGGTTGGATCTGCCTTCTCATTCCTATCGTCCATGAGTGTGCCAGATGCTTCACACGAGGGCGTATTCTCTCAGTGTGGCGCAGTGGGCATTTTGTTCCCCAATGTGTCAATTTTCGACGCAGCGCTAGTTCCCTCGAAGGGGAACATCTTGGGTTACGACTATAATCTTTGTTCCCTGAGAAGGGAAAAAGACGCTGCGTCCCTTGGCCACACTTTTCGTGCTCCTGAGAATGACTGGCTTTGACAAATCAGAAGCTGACGCTGTTATGATCCGGCGTCCCTTTATAGCTCCCGTCATAGTCCCTTTATATCACCATCACATGCAATGTCACGAGTGATGTGCTTAGGCTGCGCCAATCGAGATTGAATAGTTGACTTCAGACACTTCATGCCGAAGACATTCCCAATGTATCGATTTCCGACGCAGCCTCTCATTCCCTTCTCAGGGAACGGGGGTTACAGTCGTAACCCGAGACGTTTGCATGTGTTCCTCTGTCGCTTATGTATCAAACATTGAAAAAATTATTTCCTGTCAGTGAGTTACACACACTACTTCACAGAGTCTTTTTTAAGTGGCAGGTCTGAAAGTTTAACCTAAAACACTATACAGTTGTGTGCACAAACAGCCATGTTTTGTCCAGAGAATTTAACCTATGCCATTTAAGTGTGAGACAGACAATCTAAATATGCTGTGTGCTCATTTGCTTCTGTCTTACTCATTTTTCAAATTATAAACATGTCACAATAAGGTGACTGCT
Organism: Pimephales promelas; assembly: GCF_016745375.1. The sequence goes on from NW_024121421.1 coordinate 678,086, forward strand.
GGGGTCTCTCACAAATTATACTCAATATTATTTTTCACTTTTCCTTTTATAACAAATACTGAATAATCGTTCTATAAAACCCCTCAATTTGTGATTTCATATCTATATTTGGCCACCTGTTTGGGATAATCTTTTATAAGTCCCAATTTAGACTCAAACATACACGTTTTTTTTTTTTTACAAATGAATGAAACTTAGAGGCATATTGCCATAACATAACAAGAGGCAAGAGAAGAATCAGGCAAACTACACCCCCCAGGCTCCACCGTCATTTCAGCCTGCAGCTCCAAACACTGTGTGATCAATGCATCATATTAATGCTTTCATATTGTGTGGATTTTGGCAAAACTCCTAAAGCCAATTAAAATAAAATGAAAGGTCTAGGTAAACTTAACCCATCAACAAAAGTTCAGCACTGAGGCATAGGACTTTCCATTTGCCTCGGGGAAGCTTCATGGTTTACTGTGACCTACATTTTTCATATGTTAACCCAATAGTCAATCACATGTGAAATCCACACTTCAAACTTGAGAGAACCACAGTTCCCTATCGAGGGAACTCAACACTGCGTCGAGAATCGACACTTTGGGGACGCTCCCTAAGCGTGCGCCTCTGAAGTATGAATGAAACTAATCCAATCCTGATTGGTGTTGTGTCGTGACGTAACATGTGACGGCATACCCGGAAGTATAAAAGTGATGCTGTCACAACACACAGTAGCTTTCGCTCTTCTCTCTCTCTCTCTCTCTCTCTCTCTCTCTCTCTCTCTCTCTCTCTCTCTATCTATCTATCTATCTATCTATATTTAAGAATGGCCAGTGAACAGTTCAAGAGGTGTGTGCATCCCTGCCCTTGTTTTCTCACAGGTGGGGACACACACACTTTGTGTGAATTGTTTGGGAGTGCAGCATGCACGGGCAGCTCTCGAGGGGGCTGTCTGTGCAGATTGTGATTTTATGCCCATAAGGGTGCTGCGCTCCCAGCTGGCGTGCTTTGATGAGCACGGTCAGGCTCGCGTTCCCCAGGGTTCCGGTCCCGCATTCGCCGAGGCGATGCCAGTGTCATCGATTACAGCAATGTTCTAGGGGCTCGAGACATGGGATATGGGAAGATGCCTAGGGTGGAAGAGGCTTTAGCGAGTTATCTTTCACCTGATACGGCGTCTTCCCTAAAAACCCCGGTGTTGCCCAGTAAGCCCTGCAGGGGAACATCTGCATTAGTTGGCAGGGCTTACATGGCGGCAGGTCGGGCTGGTTCATGTCTGCACTCTATGGCGATTTTGCAGGCATACCAGGCCGACCTCCTAAAGGATTTAGATGAGGGGGAGGGGGCGACTCCTGAGGATGTGGCGGAATTGAGGAAAGCCACAGACCTGTCTCTCCGGGCCACGAGAGCAATGGCCCGTGCCATTGGCCGCTCTATGGCGGCCATGGTGGCCACGGAGAGGCATCTGTGGCTGAATCTTTCCAGCATAAAAGATAGGGATAGGTCTTTTCTGCTGGATGGGCCGCTTTCGCTTTCTGGCCTGTTTGGCGACGCCGTTACATCGGTCGTTGACAGGTTTCAGGAGGCGAAGAAACAATCTGCGGCGTTCCAGCAGTACCTCCCCCGAAAAGGAAAGGCTAAATCCAATAGGATGGGGCAAAGCGATCAGCCCCAGCCGTTATCCAGCTCCTCGCACCGGGGAGAACAAAAAGAGAGCGTTTCCTCCAGAGCCCCTCCTCCGGGAACTTGGCAACAGAGGAAACACTCTCAAAAAGTGAAGTCGTCCAGCCAGAAGGGCGACCTGAGGGACACCATTCAGGCTAGGAGGGCTTCGGGAAAGAGGTCCTAGCTGGAGTAGGACCTCGGAGGGCTGTCCCCTCCACTGTGGAGCAACCGAGGTTGTTCTTGCAGCGAAGCCCTCTAGGAAAGGATGTATGCTGTCCGCCGCTAACAACGTTTCGGGCCACATCCCTTTCCAGCGAAAATATTATAAGAAAGCATCGGTTATGGTCACAAGGACCAGATCGACTACAGCCTGCCGGTATCCCTCTTCAGGAAGTCGAGAAAGATGCTCAAGAAACACCAGAGGCCAGTCTCGAGAGGCTGGTACCCTTAGTAGATTTTGCAGAAGCGTGGTGCCATCTTCCCAACATATCTGCATGGGTCCTGCAGACAATAAAATTTGGCTACAGACTGCAGTTCGCGCGAGTTGTTGAAGGGAGCCATAGAACGTGTTCTTCCGTTAGACAGGGAGTCCGGGTTTTACAGCCGGTACTTTATAGTTCCAAAGAAGGATGGGGGGTTAAGACCGATTTTGGATCTCAGTGTTTTGAACCAGTCTCTGAGGAGGTTCAGGTTCAAAATGTTAACCATCCCTGCGATCGTGAGTCAAATCAGGTCCGAGGACTGGTTTGTCACGATAGATGTAAAAGACGCTTATTTTCACATCTCCATCCTTCCATGTCACAGGAGATACCTGAGGTTCGCTTTCGGGGACGAAGCTTACCAATACCGGGTTCTTCCGTTTGGCCTAGCACTCTCTCCCCGCACATTCACCAAGTGTGTGGACGTAGCCCTTGCTCCACTGAGACTTCAAGGGATTCGTATATTGAATTATCTCGACGACTGGCTCATTCTGGCGCAGTCTCGGGATATGGCAGTTCGGCATCGAGATGTCGTCCTTGGCCACATTCAGAAGTTGGGACTGAAACTCAATGTAAAGAAGAGTGTGCTAGAACCATCCCAGTGCACGACATTTTGGGAGTCGTGTGGAATTCGATTGCAATGCAGGCACGGATGTCTCCCGCATGTATCGAATTAATTCTGGCGATGGTCTCCAGGGTAAAGCTAGGCCAGGCCATTACTGTGAATCAATTTCAGAGAATGCTGGGCCTCATGGCAGCGGCATCCAACATTATTCCTTTGGGCCTCTTACACATGAGGCCCTTTCAGTGGTGGTTGAAAACCAAGGGGTTCTCTCCCAAGGGGAATCCGTTTCGTATGATCAGAGTAACACGCAGGTGCCTTCATGCTCTGAAAATATGGAAGAAACCTTGGTTCCTTTCCCAACGGCCAGTGTTGGGAGTGCCATGTCGCCGGGAATGCCGGTCATGTCGCTGTTTTGACAGACGCTTCCCTCACTGGCTGGGGCGCGGTCATGGACGGCCGCTTTGCCAGGGGTCTGTGGCAGGACCATCATCGTTCTTGGCATATAAACTGCCTGGAAATGATGGCTGTGTCCAGGGCTTTGAGGAGCTTCCTCCCAGACATCAAAGGTCGCCATGTATTAGTACGAACAGACAATACGTCAGTGGTGGCCTATCTGAACCGCCAAGGGGGACTCAGATCGCGCCCCTTGTGCAAACTGGGTCCCAGGGGAAGATACTGTCATTGAGAGCAATGTATATTCCGGGGGTTCAGAATCAGGGAGCAGACGTCCTGTCGAGGCAGGGGCTGAGGCCCGGGGAATGGAGACTTCATCCGGAGGTGGTGAAGTCGATATGGGAGAGGTTTGGACCAATGGAAGTGGATCTGTTTGCGTCTCGAGAGACGTCCCACTGTCCACTTTGGTTCTCCCTCTCACATCCAGCCCCACTGGGGTTGGATGCCATGGTACAAGCTTGGCCGAGGCTTCGTCTGTACGCATTTCCCCCGATCGCTCTGCTCCCGGGAGTCCTGGAGAGGGTACGTCAGGAGGGCATCAGTCTGTTGCTGGTTGCCCCAATGTGGCCGACACGAGTTTGGTTTTCGGACATTGTGTCACTCCTCATAGCTCCACCATGGCAGATTCCTCTGAGGAGGGATCTGTTGTCTCAGGCGGAGGGCACGATCTTCCACCCTCGTCCGGAGCTGTGGAAACTGTGGGTCTGGCCTCTGAGAGGGTTCAGTGCCTAAATGCTGGGTTATCAGCTGGAGTGGTTGAAACCATACTTAGCTCCAGGGCTCCATCTACCAGGAGATTATATGGCCTCAAGTGGAATGTGTTCGTCACTTGGTGTAGAGAACATGGGTTAGATCCAGTAAACTGCCCAGTGGCTTCAGTTCTGGAATTTCTTCAAGATCGTTTCTCTGCGGGTCTCTCCCCATCTACTCTTAAGGTGTACGTGGCTGCCATTTCGGCTTTCCACGCACCATTAGTCGATGGGCCTTTGGGGAGGCACCAGTTGGTCATTCGGTTTCTCCGTGGTACTTGGAGGATGAGGCCGGCAGCCAGGTCCAGGGTTCCTGCCTGGGACCTGGCAATAGTTCTGGAAGGGTTATCCCTGGCTCCCTTCGAACCCTTAGAGTCGGCTTGGGATTTAACACTGAAAATGTTTTTTCTCTTAGCAATTACCTCACTAAAGAGGGTGGGAGATCTCCAAGCCCTGGCAGTAACGCCAGCTTGCTTGGAGTTTGCCCCTGGCAGAGTAAAGGCCTTTTTGCACCCGAGTCCGGGCTACGTGCCCAAAGTCCCATCTAATACGGCTCGGTCTATAGTCCTTCAGGTATTCCATCCTCCACCTCATGTGTCGGCGGAAGAGGAGAGGCTTCACTTGCTCTGCCCCGTCAGATCTTTGAGCTTATATCTTGAAAGGTCCTCTTCTTGGAGAAGGTCAGAACAACTGTTAGTATGTTTTGGGTCATCTAGGAGGGGGCTCCCTGCAAACAAATCAACTATTAGTAACTGGATTGTCCAGGCGATTACTGAGGCTTACAAGGTGCATGGGCTGCCTTCACCTTTGGCCTTAAGGGCTCATTCAACTAGAGGCATGGCTTCCTCTAGGGCCCTTCTTTCGGGAGTACCTCTGCAGGAGATCTGTGAGGCAGACGGCTGGGCTACCCCACATACTTTCATTAGATTTTACAGTCTCCACTTTCCCAGTACGCCCGGTGCACACGTGCTCAGTCCTCGCTGAGTGCCTAGACAGCTTCACTCCAAGGCAGGCCTATTCGGTGCATGGCCTAGTGGGCAGTCGTTCCCCAAAGACATCAATCAGGATTGGATTAGTTTCATTCATACTTCAGAGGCGCACCCTTAGGGAGCGTCCCAAAAGTGTCGATTCTCGACACAGTGTCTCGTTCCCTTCTCAGGGAACCAGGGTTATAGTCATAACCCGAGACGTTTTTAATGCCATAATGGAATATTATCCATGTAGGTTTAGCCTGTAATTTTGAGAAAAGAGAGGGAAAATATACTATGTAAACTGCATGTCCGGAGTGTGCCAAATAGTTATTACTGTATTTAAGACAAGCTTTTTGCTGACTTGATTTTTGCTGGATTGTTGAGTGATCACAACATGTGGTCATGTTAATTATGGTTTAATACACAGACCAACCATTGATTACATGACTACGCTGCCCTGCGTGTAGGTGATGCCAGCACCTGTTGTTTGCCATCTGCTAAGAAACAAAATGAGGCATGAATAGAGAAGGGGGAAGTGACACAGGCATATTTATTTTTTTTTTAAAACACACTACTATTTAAAATACTGTAAATCAATCTTAATTAGTTCCTCTTTTGGTTAGCATCATTTAAAATGTGACGAGCTAAATTCCATATAACTGTCAAAAATAATGGATTATCTAGAGCAGTGGTTATCTAACTGTCCACGCACTTTAGCAACATACTGTACACAATGCCATATTTTAATAAACATCAATATTACAGTATTTCAGACTAATTATGCTACTATAAGATGCTGTCTCATTAGTCTTGATTTATCCTTTGCAGATCTGTGAAAGATCTGTTTCAGAATCTAAACAAAAAACATATACAATATAAGATTTAGAATTTAAATCTAATAAAAAAAAGCACCTAGGAAAAACCTAAGACTCATCAAATCTCATCAAATGAAGGGTCAGTAAACATGAAATACTGTATGTGGATTGTAATTGCACAGAACGATCAAATAATGCACTAAAACACTAAAAGGAACATAATTTTGTAGACTTTAAAAAAAAAACCCTTTCCTAGCTTAAAGTGCAGAGAAACTATAAGTATTTTGTAGGTTGGTTGCTATTAAAATTTATAATAAATGAACCAAATTACAAAAACGAATTAGCATATGAAAACTATTTCTTACTTCTTACTACTGTACATAGCCTAAAAATGGATTTACCAGCCAACAAAAAACTTAAGGTGATGCATGTAATATTTTGACTGTACTAAAGCATAAAACTACCATATGTCTGCATATATTTAGGAAATGTGCTAAGTTCACATCTTATTTCGCTAAAAAACACTCCAGCCAGTTATTCTACTTTGAAATGTGTGTTCCGTATCAAAATGTCTGTTTTTGTTTTGGTCTTTGAGTTTTCACCCACTGCCAATTTACCCAATAGTATTTCGACATTATTATTCAAAATTATTCAACAGTTAGTATTTTTGGTTGCCAGTTGGTGGAAAACACAGTGTATTGCAGCCATGGAAGCCAGCAAACTAAAGCCCCTTTCATTCAGAGATTACAGAAAATACACAGATAATGTTTCCCGGGATTTGTCCCGGGATCGGTTGATTTTGGTTCATTCACACTGCCATTGTTTTTCCGAAATCTGTGAGTCCGTTCACACACATCCCGTAAAGACACGTGATGTCAGAATGTGACGTGTAGTGTATGCTTCTAAAGATCTCAGCTTCGGTGCATTGGTCTTGGCTTTTGTTCACACTGTGCACGGATGGCTCAATACCACAATTTTGGCTTCGGTACAATACCAGAACCTAATACCGATACTAATATCAATACCACAGTCCAAAAAATAAAAAAATAAGTCAAAGTTATTTAAGTTTTAAGTTATTTAATTTAATTGAATTAAACTAATTTTATTAAAAACACTGCTTGAAACTCTCCACTACCAAATGTGCAAAGAAAAGTATTAACATATACAAAATAAATAAATTCAGTCAAGGAACATACAATAAGTAAAATTTAGATTTTGAGAAAAAAAAAATGAAATTATACAATTAAAATATATTAATACCAGGATCAACGCGCTGTGTGAAAGGGGATTAACTGGTTCAGAGATCACAGATTCCATTCATCTAAAAATCTATATTATAAGGATGTATATTAATACCAACTCATCAACTTACAGTGTGTAAGTGTCATCGCCTTTCATTGTCAATTGTACTTGCCCTTGTTGTGTGTCCTCAATCTGGCAACCCGTGTGAGTGTCGAGTCTTGAGGAGAAGGGGGCGGGAAAAACAACTCTCTCTAATATTTAGAATTTGGACCCATTTCAACAGCTGTCAATATTACATACTGCACCTTTAAATCATTAAATCTGTAAGGACCCGAATAAAAATGGGATTTATGGGATTTATATACTGTACATGCAAAGAGAGACATGCAAAAAAGTTCCTATGGTTTTGTTTCCTATGGGTCACAAATTATGGGATAAAAACCTACACCATAAAGCCAAGAATAATATAGTGATTACAGATTTGACACAGACCCTGTATGCCACACGCAACATAAGAGCTCTAGGCATGATCTGCCCACTCTGTGGACTAATATACAAGACCATAATCTCAGTCAGTCAATCTCAATCTTCACAGCTCTTAAACCATAAACTCTTTTTACAGAAAACAACACAAGTCAGTTTCGAAAAGACATAACTTCAGTGGCAGTTATCCTGTCTCTCATGCAAAGTTTGTGGCCTATATTTTTCACTAGAATGTATCAGAGTTCTAACAAACAGGAAATAGGGTCTACCGCTAAAGTGTGTCCATGCACACTTATGTGAGTGCACATCATTTGCATGCACATTCTGCTTTTGCTAAATGTCACATCTATGTTTCTCATGTGATGTCTTGTTATTGAATTGATGTGATTGCCTTTTATTTGATGTCACGTCTTTATTTAGCTGTTCAAATAGTAAATTCAGAACAGTTTGTCAGTTCGAATATTTAATATTGTATTTTGCAGGTTGTTCAAAGAACACAGTATGTATGCATCAGGTACATCTATAAGTATGACCGGGTGTGTCCTCTCTGAAAATTACAACATTTAGAACCCCCAACTATTGCTCAGTTTTCACAGATCTCATGTTTCCGTTGAGTTCTCCAAGACATGTAAAACCACAGAGAACTCTCTCACTCTGAATCGAAATCTGACATGGTTGATTTCCTGTTTTCACTGTAAGAACCTGAAGAGTTTGTGTGTCTCTCTTCTGAAACTGATCCAACCCTGTACAGAAACAATATAGCCACAGAAAAGCAAGACAAACACTGAAACAAGACCATCTAAAAATTCATTCTTCACAGGTGACATACGTATACATTAATTCCGTCTTCATTCTGACCCAGAACAGTTGTGGGAATTTGCCTGTGTTTAGAGTATATTGGCCCCTGTGACTGGACTTCGGTCTGGCAACAGACATTTAAAGTTAGTTGAATGAAAAGCATTTGAACAACTAACAATTAGTGTCAACAGCCAATGAAGCCTAGTAGACCTGACAGTTGCCCTAAATGTGTATTTAACGTGTCTCAGTTATAGGCTAAGAATGTAAATGCTGCTAGGGCTGTTCTTACTGAAAAGAGAAAGAATGACAGAATAAAGGAGGAATGAAATTATACCACCTTATTTTGATACCACACTAAAGACATTTCAGGAAATTCCCAACACAGTAGTTAAATATATCATGGTTCAGAGATATTATGTGAATGCAAAAATAACATCCAGAATAAGTGCAAGGAAAGTCAGGCAGGACTAATGCTCAATTATCAATTGCAGATGTGGTCCAATGGGAAAAATTCCTCATAACAGAATAATGATCTTTTTGAGCTCATACATTTTGAATGCAAATCCTCAATTTTTGACACGCAGTCCATTCTGAAACCATGCTGTGTGTATAGCCGGATCAAGGAAAGCAGTAGGAAAGCACAAGAGGCCATTTCCACAGATCCAGTATGAAGCGGTAGTAAAGTTTTATGTCTCTCTTTGACTGAAGCAGATATATGGAGCCATGAGTTAAATGGAGCATTTCTAGAAACTTTAGTGTGAAAAGCACCAGCTGGAAGACACAGATGATCTTCACATGCTTCATGTGTTCACCAGATATTTTCAGACAAAAGAGTGAAACATTTACCTCAAGTCTCATTAGAACAGACAATCACATTACAAGGAAAAAAATCTAGTGAATCATAATTTATGTAAAAACTTTGTGTTTCTAATGAACTGGAGAGCTAGGATATTTGGACTGAAGCCCTTCAATCATAGCCTGACTTCGTCATACTCATATTCAAGAAAGATTAGGAGTCTGAAACTCCTTCATTGGGCTTTGATTATGAGGCGTGTCGTAACCGAACCAGGACAAAAAAAAAAAAAAAAACCTCTGCACTCAATTGGATAGTCGGTAGACCTACCAGCCAATCAAAGCAAGGCATAAGTCAACTTCTTTGCATAGCGCAGTTTTCAAATACAGAACGTAGCCTACTTTATTTATTTTAGAAGTTAAATGACGAGTGTTACTTCTTTTACTTACTTCTCCATGAGTGCCACCAAAGGAGAAACCACAACGACCACAGGCTTTTCATTACATCCCATCTACTTAACGACCGTCAGAGCCAGCTGATAAGTTACACTTTTCCCGAATCATGTAGGAAGGACGCCAAAAATATCTTTCCGATTGACAAATGCCTTGATTGCAGTTCTCTGTTTGTCTATTAAAATTAATGCGCTGTCGATTTTTTTTTACAAAAGACGCGACAGCGGAATCTATACATCTCAGTTCTCCAGCTGCAGTCATCCTTTACAAGCGCTCTTTAATAACGTGATGATTACGTCCCTGCAGATCATCTGTCCATCATCGTACAAAGCCCACCCTGGCAATTTGATTGGCCCGTTCATTTCTTACCTGATCATAATTACTCCTCAATGGATCGAGTCCAGACCGAACTTCCCGACAAAAAAATATTGTGGGCGGAGTTCGGGCTGGCATCCAGGCTACTTCAATCATGTTCTATACACTAAATTAGCAATTAGGTTGCTATACTTCACCATAGTAGATCCATTCAGTATTCCAATGTGGAACAATTCCAAATGCCGACAATACACAACGCATTCTCACCCCAAGGCGTCACCTTTGACCGTGCTTCAATATTTGACATTTTAGGCGCCCTTTAGCGTCACTTACATGACGCGATCCTACGGCGTCAGTTAGAGGACGTGGTTAGGTTTAGGTCTGGGGTGGGGGTAGGGTACACGCGATCCTAGGGCGTCATCTAACTGACGCTAAAGGGCGCCTAAAGCGTCAGATATTGAAGCATGGTCAAATGTTAGCATGGTCAGTTAGGTGACGCCTTGGGTGTGAGAATGGGCTGCAATACAATATGGGATGGTGATAGCACAAAAGATGACTTAACAGTGCCTTAAATATAAAGTAGGAATGAAATTGCTGGGAAACCTGCATTTTTTTTGTAGTGGGCTTTACATGGTTGAACAAAGAGGTTAACATTTCATTTTAAAATTCAGTTGTTGTTTTAACTCTTTGTTGACTGGCATAATGGGATGAATGGGTAGGGGCTTGAATGAGATATTTAAATTTTGTCTGCTTTTGTTGTAAATTGATAAAATTATGTGTACAATATTTAAATCCTTGTGGAATTCTAAAGAAGCCCACATAGCCCTATCTAATAATCTTTTGGAAACAGAATGTTTCTTTCAAGGGCACCTAAAACAACTACAAGTGTACTGTAATCCAATGTATATTTGTGTTGATTATCATTTCAGTGTCTCATGAGGTAAATTTAGACTCCTTTGACAGCATGCATCAAACACTATCAAAGCTGCCAATGCACAACCATGTCAGATCCCAGATAAGATTTTCAACAACCAAGAGCTAGGCATGTATTCAGGATGTTCTCTTTTCCATCTGTTTTGAGCTGTGTACAGCTAGTTTACCTCACAACTCCTGTTAAAGCCATTAATCTGTAAACTAGTCAATGTTGATCTGTAGACTGAACTCTGGTGCTCAGCATGAAGAATGCTACTGGAGGACTCATCTTTCATCCTGATCGTCCCTTGAGAATTCAACCTTTGCCATTACATGCCACAAGCAGATGGTGACAAAGGGTGTTAAAATATATTTTTTTACATAGAGACTTCTAGTAATTAAAAAGTAGCCAGTGTGATTTTGCTTCAGGCAAGGTAGTAAAAAAGCCAAAGTTATATATGTATTTTGAACAATACCCGTTTTTGTCTTGGGACATCTTTGGTGAACTGTTTTGATCCACTTAATGTTGACTACTGTATAGTGAAAAATAACATTAGTGTTCGTTTCAGCAATTGTCAAAATTTTAATTACATTTATTTAAACCTTGCATATCATTAATTGAAAACGTTGTTAGTACACCTTAGAAAACCTCTTTTATTCATGTGAAGAAGTACTAAGCAGGCCCGGTTATCATCCAAAGCTAAAAATCCAAAAAAGGGAAATATTGGTAAATGAATCAGCCTGTCAACATATAGGCCTATCAGTCTACCACAGCAATTTTCAATTTTCAAATTTCAGTCTTCCAAGCAATTTCATTCTTACTTTATATTTTAGGCACTGTTAAGTCATCTTTTGTGCCATCACCATCCCATATTGTATTGTCAGCATTTGGAATTGTAACTTAACATATAGGCCTATTAGTCAACCAATGTAACTGAACATAAATGTTGAGGCTTTACACATTTTAACATTTACATTTACATTTAATGAATAATCCAAAGCAACTTACAATTGCTATGTATATCAGAGGTCGCTCGCTTCTGGAGCAACTATGGATTAAGTGTCTTGCTCAGGGACACATTGGTGTCTCACAGTGGATTTGAACCCAGGTGTTTCACACCAAAGGCATGTGTCTTATCCACTGTGCCATCATCACCCCATGTCAAAAACATTTATAAAACTGATGGCCAATCTTAGACAAATGTGGTATGGTATGGTGGCACTCCTTATCACGCATGTAAATAGTCAATAACAGTTCATAATCTGTTCAACAACAGATTCTCTTTCATTTTTACATAGTTTCAGATCCGATCATTCTTACACTGAGATTTAACTCATGTAATGTATCATAAGTAATTACAATGCTTAATAAAATTACCTCCAACTGGCTACTAACTTTTTACATTTGTAACATGACAAATATTCAATTGTGGGTATTCAAACATCACTGGATGTGTGTTATGATGTAAAACAAAAATAGGTTAAAACTTCAAAAAAGTAGAAAAACAGCTGTAGTGGAATTATATAGCAAAAGAAAAAGGTTGACGGAAAGCTGTTCTACAGATGTGGAAGGATTTTCTGTGAAAGGTCCCCTGACATGAAATTTTCACTTTCTGAGGTTTTTTAACATTAATATTAGTTCCCCTAGCCCGTATTTGGTCACCTCATGTCTAGAAAATTTCAATCGGTGTAAAATAGCTTTGGCTATTTTTCTCTTCTCTGCAGCTTAGACGCGCTGATCTTGAATCTCCTAGTTGTAACGAGGAAAGGTTACTTCCCCTTTCTCTGCTTTAATGAGAAAATCTGCTAGGAAGTATGAACGCGCGAGCGCGATTTGAGTTTTCCCTTGAGAGATATCATGGCTTGCAAACGAGCGAAGCATGGCAGTTGATCAGTTTTCGGATGTACAAATTTAACACAAAAGTATTTTTTAGTTCCTTCATTCGAGCCTCTAAAGAAACAATGGGTTAATTTTATTTTCTCTGGAAATGCGCCGACACAACTTCCCAAAGTTTTGTATGGTCCAAACATTTCACTCGATGAACGTCTGAAAATAAATCGATCGAGCTACCAAGCAAAAATTTCTGATGTGTAGCCTAATTGTTCAAGTTCAGACAGGTAAGTTAATCTTTCTCTCAAAATCATTCAATACTGTTTATGGATTAGTAAGTCAACCCAGTGACTAAAATATCAACTTCACATCGTTTCTTTTAGTTAGATGAAAATAATCTTATTTAAATTCTGAACAAATTAAACAGAAAGCGATCAAAGAACAATCTTTCCAAACAGCACAAATCTGGAAAACTCGTTATGAAATCAATGATGCACACTGCACAAAGAAGCTCTCACTGTATGTACATCATTGTGTCTGCATTGGTGAAAGCGTTAGAGAGAGCAGAAACTGTGTTGTAATGATAAGATCTTCATTCTCGCGATCAACAGACTGTCCTGTGATTGTATAATGTTCATCACGGCAACATTTTATGTGATGGGAATAGATTTAAATACTTTAAAAACTTCTCAATTCGTTAATCTCAATAGCTGTAATAGTACAAACCTATAATAGCTGTAGTAAAAGTATTCGAGAAAGTTTCGCATGTAATACATAGCTACAGTATTTCATTTGCAAGCATGTCAGCCAATCACAGCAGTGGCTGGCTACACTGAATCCCACAGCAGACACGCCCCTTCAAACAGAGCATTCAAATCAGAGCCTAAAATCAGGCTAGGAAAATTGCCTTTTATCTCTAAATTATGACTATTTTTGATTTTCAAAAAACATACTAACATTATAAGGGCAACCCAGGAAACATTCTAAAATAATAAAATAGGTTATAACCCATGTCAAGGGACCTTTAAATAATTGGGTCGATATAAGGAAGTGGAGTTTTATCTGGAAAAGGAACTCTGCTGAACATATCATATAACCTTGTTGTAACTGAAGATGACAGAAGTATTTGAAATTGGTTTACAACATTGGTTTAACGAAGCACAAACACACCTGAAAGATCGATGTGCTTGACTGATTGCTAAATTCTGTTACTGCAAAAAAAAAAAAAAGACTGACACTGACTAATGGAATAATAAGTTAAAGGGGCACTTGGCCATCCTCGGTTCTGTCTAGGTTTGAGAATGACCTTGGAGTCATTTGGTCCGAACTCAAGACACGCGGTGCTGACAGACAGCGTGTGGAGGTCTCCACATGTTTAATTGATGACAAGGCTGTCAGAAAAATGGTTTTGAGTGAAAGATACTTCAAATCCATGAATTGAAGTGGTTCAAAAGGGAAAGCTTTTCAGAGTTGATTATTGGGCAGCGAGTGTTTTCTTCTGACGCAGATGACTTCTGGACTGTTTGAGGGTGCAGGGACCATTCCCCGGGGGGAAAGTTGTCTCTGGACAGTTTGTCTGGGCCGTCGTTCAAGGCGCAGGTGGCGTTGAGACCAAACTAGTATGCGTTCTGTCAGATTGCAGAGGTTCCTGGATCTGACTCCTCTCTGACAATTCAGGTAGGACACCACAGACTGGTTGTCCAAATGGAATAGGACGTGGTGACCTTGAATGACTGGGAGAAAGCGCATGAGAGAGTATTCAACCGCTATCATTTCCAGACAGTTTCTGTTAAGGAGCTTTTCCTGATCTCATAGGCCAAAGGCCAGTGAGCCCGCGCAGATCGTGCCCCAACTCGTGTTGGACGCATCTATCGAGATGACTTTTCGGCGTGAGATAGCTCCCTTTATCACTCTCCGCTGATATCACTCGGACACTTTCCAGGGCTGTAGAGCTGAGAGACAGGTCTGAGTCACTCTGATTTGTCCTGAGCTTGCTAGTTGCCCCTCTTGAGGGCAACATGGTTTCTGTAGTCCACCGATGCAAAGAGCTTCGCTGAAGAGATGAAAATCAGGGAAGCAGTCTCCGAACTTCGCTTATATGCACATAAGCCACGGCCATTCTGGCAGGCTATGATGCCATGAGGGCGCGAGTGCCTCTCATTGGACGTGACATCACGCCAGGTTCACCGATAGGCTACTGCAGTTGCTGCAGAGCAGCCAATGAGTTCGCTAGATAGCCCGCTCTAGGTCTGGAAGCCTAATTGTTCATTGCATTGCATTGACAATGGATACAAAATTAAGGATAATTTTTTGGCTTCAATATCTCAGAAAAGATTAATCTTTCCCATAGCATAAGCTAGCTTACGCAATACGAGAGGACCTCTCTTAAGAGAACTCACTTGCGGCACCTACCTCCCGCTTTTTACCGCTGCTTATGTGCATTTGTCATTATCGGAGCTGGCCAACTTTAGCGTGTGGAGCTATGTCTACCGAGTGGGTAATACATCATACACTGTGTTGTCATAGAATTATGTCGAATTGCCACAAAGCACTTCATGTTTCTCGCTTGTTCTTGCTCGTTCTCATGTCTCACGAGACTTCTATTTCCAAATTACCGGGACGTTAGTCCCGATGATGCAAGGTTGGTTTTCTGCCTGGGAACGCTGGGGGAAGCGGTTCTCTCAAAAACAGGTTATTAAACCATTCAAATGATTTCTAAATGGTTTTATTAAGTTGAAATAGTTGCCAAGTGCCCCTTTAAACAGTTGGACAGAACAGATCTGTGCTGAATACAAACAGGTCCATTAACTTACATGTTATTGATAACAATTAAACAACAGAAACTATATTGTAATGCAACTCAAAAATAAGAGAATGAACATAGGAAACCATTAAAATGATAGGTGATTGGATAATTGAAATAAACTGAGAGAGAAATGTCAACAGCTGACACGTGGGATGCTGGGCCCAACTAATTAGAAGAATGGATCAAAAATGTCTGGAAGACACTGAGAGCAGTGATGACACACACCCCACACAAAGAAAGGAGAGGGCCATGAGGCGGAGAGAAATGGAGGGGGGGGTGGAAGAAAAGTAGAGGAGGGGTTCACTGAGCTTATCTTCTGTTTTAATGCACAGACAAACAAGAGAAAGAGAGAGATCTTCTGTCTCAAAACACAGTACAAAATCCCACAAACGCTAGCCAAAACCTCTACTCTTTCTCTCTCACTTGCTTCCTTTCCTCACTGGCAAGAACACAGTTAGAACACACCTGGGAAACTTGTGCAGGCACCAACACCAACACACACACACACACACACACACACACACACACACGCACACACACACGCACACGCACACGCACACACGTCACGCAGTCTGTAGCTCTGTAAAAGCATTTCAGCCTCTCTGAATGAGACTCTGGAAAGAGATAAAAAAAACTCACGCAGAGAAAGTCTGTTTTAACAGAAAAAAACATGGACAGCAGATAGTGACTCACCCTTCGTTTAGTTGCTCTTTATCTCTCTTTCTGCCCCTCTTTCTCTATGCCTGAGTCAGCCTGCAACACCAGCTGGACTCACAGCCACGCCCACTCTGGTGTCATGTGACCACAGAACAGCCAAGCAGCACTCACCACCCATTCATACAGGGTTATAGTAGAATCTGTCATGGTGTTTGAGTGGCTCTGGCTGTGCTCACATTTTCGGGACCAAATGTCTCCAAGAACAGCTAAACCTTTACCTAATGTTTTAGACATTTTAGGAACAGTAGGAAGAAAATAGCTCAGTATAAAAACAATGGTCAAAAGAATATATACCATATATTCATAATATATAACCCTCACCATAATATATAAACAAACATTTGTTTGTCTCTCCTTGTATACGAGTCCCTTAAGTTATTATTAGTATCATATAATTGCAAGTGGATCAGTTTTGTTTAGAATAAAAATAACATGTTATATAAATTCATTCATGCATTCATTAATTTAATCAAATATCATAGTGTATTAAAACAGTTTTTCATTAACATATTTATATGTTGACCTAAACTACTGGCGGAAATATGTTATTCAAATAATCAATAATAATAATAGGTTTTAAACTAATGATATTAATTATTATCATTAATAATCCTTTAACAATTTTAATGCATAAATGAGTAGCTCTTTTGTCATTGTTCATTGTTCCTAGTAGCCTATACATTGAAAGAAAATATTAATAACCATTTACTTTTCTCTTTCAAAAATATATTTTGTAGCAGAATGTTACAGGGATGCAGATTAGTGCAAACATGTCTTAGAAATATTGTACACCACATTACAGTCTGCTTATAATGATTATAATGCTCTTTACTACACTCTATTAATAATACATTTAGTTAAATGACAAAATAATAAATCACAACAATATTCAGTCACTGTCAGTACAAGAGGAAGTTATTTAATGTAACTTTCTTATCACTGTATCAGCAGTAAAACACATAAATGGATGTGTTCATATGCATTCAAGTGGATATGTGTGTCTATATTTTTTGCATGGGCAAGAATGTAAACATGGAAAAGTTGTTAAACAGCACAAAATCTGTAGACTATCTTTAAAATGTTAAATGAAACCCAGGAATTGCTGTTCATTTAAAACAATTCTTCTGAGACAAACTTCATGTGTCTGAGAGAACCACATCACCTTGCTCAGACTGATAACAGAAATTATTAAACTGCGTTCTACACCGATTGTAATGATAGGACCAGTAATGTTCAATATCTATTTTGGCTTTTGAGATGGTAAAAACTTCAAAACAATTCTTAAGACACCGAGATGCATTAGTGTGTAATCCTAAATACGTCTGAAACATTTACATTATGTTACTCAGGAACTCTTGACTGAAGAAAGACACACACACAAAGAGAGAGAGAGAGAGAGAGAGAGAGAGAGAGAGAGAGAGAGAGAGAGAGAGAGAGAGAGAGAGAGAGAGGGAGAGAGAGAGGGCGACTTACTCATGCATACAAGATTGGTCCTTAGAGGTTTGACCACATGACTTCCTGTTCATGATAACCACCATAAACAACCAAGTATTACTTGCCGTTTGTTGCTCTTCACACATAGTAAGCATCTTCCTGAGATTTAGAAACTGAAATTGTTTGTTATTCTATAATGAATGTTTATGTTGTTTTACTCACAGGAAGTTATCAGAAATCAAATGAAGGTTTATCACTGCCCGAGAGCAAAATGAGGAAAAACCAATCTGAGAGAGACAAAAAGACAACGAGATAGATTGTGTAGAGGAGGAAGTGTGCTGTGGAAGATTAGATATGATAGTGAAATGCACGCTTTATAATTATAGCATATGGAATTGATTTCACAGCTTTCTTAGTTCTGAGGCAGTGAGGATGACTCATTCTTAAGGCCTTCAGAGATTTAAGACTGCAGTTCTGTCCTATCTGGAAAAGGCTTGGGTTTAATACCTTCCTGTCCCCCTGATGTTGTTCTGTCCAAACAACTGAAGGACATTTAGTTTGAGGATAGTGTGTGGTTAACAGTCAAGCTGTCACCTTCAGACATCTTATGGATCCACGTTCAGCCATTGATTAGAAGCATTTAAGTGTCCAAACATGCAAAGCTTGCACTCTAAAAAATGCTGGGTTGTTTTAACTAAATTTTGGGTCAAATATGGACCAACCCAAACGTTGGATTAAAAAAGCTATTTAAAAATGTAACCCAACAGCTGAGTTTGTCCATATTTGACCCAAAATTGGGTTAAACCAACCCAGAATTTTTTAGAGTGTGTGTTTTAATTTTACTCTGTCTGAAAGCTGAAAAATAATGCCTCCACAGGGAGCATACGGAGGTAGGAACACATGTCCGAATTCTATGATTGTGTCATATCCTATCTACTGTTCATATCATTTATCTGAAATTTTTGTTGAAGGCAGCATAGATGTATCACTCGCTGATATACCGCTATCCTGTCCGTTAATTCAATTCTGTGACAATTGAGCTAAAACATAAAATGGTGTCTGAAAGTTGTGATTGGTGGTCAGTTTGTGTGTTTTCAACTTCTGATTTCATTTCTAGGGAGAAATATTCACCAAAACTCTCTATTTTGTTTGAGATCATTAGACCGCTTTGCTGTCAATTGAAAACAGTTTCGGGAGGTACCGTCATGCTCAAATGCTGCTTGTGAATTCAGTGATATTCATTACCCATGTAACAGGTTAGAGCATTCACACCGCACATGCGTTGCAGCAGTGGTGCAAATTTCTTGGTACTCAAATCTCTTTATGAAAGGGGGCATGGTGAACGTGATTTCACCAAGTACCAAATGTTCCTAGATCAACATCGTTGTTGATCCGCGATCAACTTTCTAATCAACCAATCAGATTTGAGGGACAAGTTTACAGTTTATGTCAAATATAGGCTTAGAACCAGGGTGAAGTACTTACACATCAGAGTCATTCACCTTTCATTACCCTCTGATTTTAGGGAAAAGTTATGGGTAGGGTTAGGTTTAGGGGTAATCTCGCTAGAGAGCCAATTTACTTCGAGTGAATCTAAAACAAGCCAATGCACATTGGCGTGCAATCATTTGCAACAGCTGCGCGTCCTCGTCAGCGCGGGTATATAACGAGCGGCTGTGTGATTGCACTTCAGTTTTTTGCTGAGGAGCCAAACTTGGGAAGCTGGCTGCATATGAATTAATGGGTGACTTAGCCCAAGGGAAAGACACGGGCTTCCGACTTAGGAGCAGCCGTGGAACATATACACATATGGGATCCCCGAAGGGTCGCACATATGGAACCCAGCCCCAGTCCGGCTCTCAAGGATTCAATGAACCGGGGCCTGGCTCCGGACGCTCCGCCATGTCCGGGCCTAGGGGTGTTGGAGGACTCGACAGGTTTTTCACTCTGGAGCAATAAGGTTGCACAGTAGGGTGCAGCAAGCCGACAGAGCCGGGCCTCTCAGTGCTTCTACCCATTTAGGGTGAGAACACGGGAGGAGACCGGCTCTACACGTAGGCTATAGTATCTAGTGAACGTGTTAGGTGTTGCCCAGCCCGCAGCTCTACAGATATCTGTTAGCGAGGCGCCACGAGCCAGTGCCCAGGAGGATGCAATGCCTCTTGTAGAGTGTGCATGCAACCTGAGTGGGCAGGGTACGCCTTGAGCTTGGTAAGCCAAGGCGATGGCATCCACTATCCAGTGGGCCATCCTCTGCTTGGAGACAGCCTTTCCCTTCTGCTGGCCTCCGTAACAGACAAAGAGCTGGTCTGAGGTCCTGATGCTTTGAGTTTTATCCACGTACATACGCAGAGCGCGAACGGGACAGAGCAAAGCCAGGGCTGGGTCTGCCTCCTCAAAGGGCAGCGCTTGCAGGTTCACTACCTGGTCTCATAAGGGAGTGGTAGGAACCTTGGGCACATAGCCAGGCCGAGGTCTTAATACCACGTGGCTGTCACCCGGCCCGAACTCTGGGCACGATTCGTCGACCGAAAATGCGTGCAGGTCTCCTACCCTCTTGACAGAGGCCAATGCAACCAGCAGCAAAGTCTTCATGGAAAGAAGCTTTAAATCCACTGATTGCAAAGGCTCAAAGGGAACGTCCTGAAATGGTCGGAGCACCAGGGAAAGATCCCAAGAGGGTATGGAGGGGGGTCGAGGAGGATTTAATCGTCTCGCCCCCCTAAGAAACCTGACGACCAGCTCGTGCTTTCCAACTGTTTTGCCATCGATGTGGTCGTGATAAGCTGAAATAGCAGCAGCATGGACTTTGAGGGTGGAGGGAGACAGTCATCGCTCCAACCCTTGCTGCAAGAAGGAAAGCACGGACCCTATCGAACATCTTCGGGGGTCTTCTCGGCGAGAAGAGCACCACTCGACGAACAGGTTCCTGTAGACAGTGCGTAGACATGTCTCGTGGACGGCGCCAGTGCTGAAGTGATGGTGTTAAGTACCTCTGGGGGTAAGTCACCTAGAACCTCCGCGTCCCATCCAGGGACCAGACGTGGAGTTTCCAGAGGTCTGGACGCGGGTGCCATAGACCTTATTCAGAGCAGCGCCATGACAGGTGTGATAGTGAGGCTGTGAGGGATAGACTTACCGTGTTTCCAATGGCATCCGCTTTAAAAAGCTGAATAAAGCTCCTAGATTACTTACAATTTTCCACAACTTACATTGTCAGGAGTTTTTTGTCACTGAAATTTCTTAGAAAGATATTTTTCCAGTGTTTCATGAGCAGAACAATCCGAAAACACATTAAATAACAGTACAGCCCATTGAAGAGATGCAAGTCTATCCCTCACAGCCTCGCTTTCATTCTCATTAAAAATCAAAGATGGCGCTGCCGTGAATAAGGCGTATAGGGTGCCCCGTCACTGAGTCAGAAGATCCTACCTCAGAGGAATGGGCCAGGGAGGGACTGTCACAAGGAGCATAAGTTCTGGGAACCAGGTGCGAGTGGGCCAGTAGGGAACCACCAGAAGGACCTGCTCTTTGTCCTCCCTGACTTTGCACAGTGTCTGTGCAAGAATGCTCTTTGGGGGAAACGCATATTTGCGAAGGCCCCGGGGCCAGCTGTGTGCCAGTGCGTCCGTGCCGAGTGTTCCCTCGGTCAGGGAGTAAAACAGCTGGCAGTGGGAGGTCTCGAAGGAGGCAAACAGGTCTACCTGAGCCTGAACTTTCTCCAGATCAGCTGAACCACCTGGGGGTGGAGTCGCCATTCTCCCGGGAGCACGGCTCGAGATAGCTCGTCGGCCACACGGTTGAGCACACCGGGGACATGCATGGCTCGAAGCGACCTCAGATGCTTCTGACTCCAGAGGAGGAGATGGCGGGCGAGTTGCGGCATACGACGGAAGCGTAGACCACCTTGCCGGTTGATATAAGCAACGGTTGCAGTGTTGTCCGTATGGACCAACACATCCCTGCCCTGCAGCGGCCTTTTCAGATGGCGTAGAGCGAGGTGTACTGCTAGCAACTCGAGGCAATTGATATGCCAATGCAGATGAGGGTCCGTCCACACACCTGATACTGCATCCCCGTTGTACGTGGCACCCCAGCCGGTGGCAGTGGCATCTGTGAATACCACAGCGTGCCTGGATACCTGTTCCAAGGGGACTCCTGCCCGAAGGAACGAGGGATCTGACCACGGGCTGAAGATCTGATGGCAAGCCGGTGTGATTACCACCCGGTGAATGCCATGATGCCACGCCCATCTCGAGACTCGGCCGTGAAGCCAGTGCTAAAGCGGTCTCATATGAAGCAAGCTGAGCGGAGTTACCGCTGCTGCTGCTGCCATATGCCCCAGGAACCTCTGAAAGAATTTCAGTGGGACCGCCAAATTTTTGTTTTGGCAGAACAAAACAAAACAAAAGATTTTCCACCCGGCCCTCTTCCGGGGGAGGGAGCGATGCCGTCATCGTCCCATGGAGAGCAGTCCCCGCCACCTCCGGGTTGCCCGTCCTAGGGCCGCTTGGTGCTGGCTTTGCCGCCCCTCTTGGCGGGGGCCTGGACGGGCGGGGCGTTCTGCCTGCGGCTGGCTCCGCGGCACCGCTTCGGTGGAGGCTGCTGCTGCGGCGCGGGAGCCGGGGAGGGCGCAGACGGACGCCCCCAGCGACGAGCAGACTGAGGAGCTGCCGGCGGTGGGGTGGAGGCAGCAGCTGACCGGCGAGGCAAGATGTGTTTGATGGCCTCAGTCTGCTTTTGTACAGCCGAGAACTGCTGGGCGAAGTTCTCGACCGCATCGCCGAAGAGGCCGGTCTGGGACACGGGGGCGTTGAGGAACCGGAGCTTGTCGGTCTCCTGCATGTCAGCCAGACACAGCCAGAGATGGCGTTCCTGGACCACCATGGTGGACATCGCACGGCCCACTGAGCGAGCGGTAACCTTTGTCGCATGAAGCGTGAGGTCCGTCGCCCGCCGGAGTTCTTGGAACACCAGTGGGTCGTGACCACCCTCGTCCAGTTCCTTCAGTGCCTTGGCCTGATGGACCTGGAGCAACGCCAAAGCGTGCACGGCAGAGGCAGCTTCCCCACAGGCCTTATAAGCCTTGCCGGTTAAGTCCGACGAGTACTTACAGGCCCGGGAAGGGAGACACGGTTCTCCGCGCCAAGTGGAGTTAGGGCACAGTTGCATAACAACGGCCCGCTCCACCGGCGGGATGCGCGCGTAACCCTTAGCTGCCCCGCCGTCAAGGGTGGTGAGAGAGGAGGAACCACTGGAACGGTTTCGGGCAGTAAAATGTGCCGTCCACGTTTCAGTGAGCTCCTCATGCACCTCCGGGAAGAAAGGCACCGGGGTGGGTTGCTGAGAGCCAGCACGCGCCACCCCGAAATACCAATCATCCAGCCTCGAGGGTTCGGGACCCGGTGGAGGGTTCCACACGAGCCCGACCCTCTCGGCGGCCCGGGAAAGCATGGCCATCATCTCCGGGTCCGTATCGAGCACCGCTGGCACCCCCGAAGGAGGCAGCGGCTCCGGCACGTCATCCGCAGAGACATCTGACCCACCCTCCGATGTCGCGATCGACATCTGATCATCGCCGGGAGTGCCAAAGGAAATGGTTGGTAGACACCTCGTGGATGGTCCACCGTGTTCCTTTGGCAGCTCACATGGTTGCGGAGACTGAGAGGAGTGAAGGTTCCTAGGGGGTTGGTTCCCCGAAGGAAGCACGCTCACTGTAATCCTCAGGTCACCCGCAGGCTGGTAGCTGCTTGCGCACTATGGCGGTGTTGCAGGCCTACCAGGCCGACCTCCTCAAGGAGCTGGATGAGGGTGAGGGTCCTTGTCCGAGTGACATCACAGAGCTGAGGAAGGCCACGTTACCATGGTAACTGTCTCTGAGTATAAGTTACCTCTCTTTCAGAAACAGGCTTGACTTACCCTGCTTTCTCAGGTTTGATTTACCTCTGAAACATGCCCCAGGTGGGACAAATGAACCAATAACGAAGAAAAAGGGTGGAGTTACAACAATAACTATAATAACATTCATAACATTTTTGTATTATTACAACAATTGACAGGAGAGCACATGGAACATAGAAACAAACATGACATGCCATGTGCTTACATCAAACATGACAACAACTCGAACACATTGCCAGTGAACACAAGCCAAGTGCTCTAAAAAATGTTAGGCTTGTTTGACTTGAACTGGCGCTGCACTGACCAATCAGTGAATGACATCAAAATACCACTAGAGTGATTAGAGAGCCAAAATACCATGAAAGTGATTAGAGAGCCAAAATACCATGAGAGTGATTAGTGTTCATATTATATGAACACGCATCCATTGAGAGCATGACAACACAAAAGCACACAGCGGATGTAAAACATATGAGCCACGTTGTACACAGCTCAAGACAACAAGAAAGCACACAGCTGATTATAAACACGAACCACGTGCTACACAGACTATAACAACACACGCAGACAGAAGAGCGAACAGTTTGAACAAACTTGAAATGGTCACACAACGGCTGCGTTCGAAAACTGAAAAAATGCTGCTTTCGGCGGATGCTTTCCAAGGCATCAAGGCATGTCCAAATCCAAAGTTAGGTTCACTTCCTGTCTCCTGACATACCTTCATCTCATTGGTTTTTGAAGGCAGCATAGATATATCCTTCGCTGCCTTTGATATCCACAATCCCGTACTTTCCATTCTCTGACAGTTTAGAACTTTGAATTTGAACTATTTGTAATTTAATTGTTTATGATGCAAAATTTTCGGGTAAGAAAAGAACCACGTTTAAATATTTTGATTTTGCTTGAGCAAATAAATATATAAATCTTGTAGAAATACTAAATAGAATGTTATTATTGTTATTATTATTTTATATGTATTGTTTTAACGTGATATACTTCTGTGAAAGATTGTACTGTACTGTAAAAAAAAAGGCATAGGCCTAGTCAATTCCTTTACAGTAACTTGAACAACATTTGGATTTAAAATCAAAATAATAAAGAACTACTTTTTTGGTACACATATACTGTAAATACTAATTTATTTGTGGCATACAGAAGCCTTGAAGCATATAAGGTGTGTTTATGTGAAAGCAATTAAGCTGCTTCTATGGGCCTACAGCATACAAACTGCTAATGGATCGTGTGTGAAATAATCGTAAGCTTTGGGATGCAGCCTCCACCTACTTCCTTTATGGCTGCTTACAAAATGGGCCATTCCCTGTCAGGAACAACAGAGTTAAAAAGGAAACATAAGCTTAGGAAAATGTGTTAATTTGTTTTTAAAAGACTATACCTCAGACAAATAGGCTTTAAATGAATATAAAATTGTCATTAGCACTGATAACAGAGTAAATAAAGCAAGAGGAGCTTTTAGCAGGCTCAGAATCATCTGGTCTTAACAGATACGCCTCAGAACAAAGATCAAGCTGTAAAACAGCGATGTTACATCAGTGGATCTCTATGGCTCTGAATGTTGGAGAATAGGAAACACAGACATGAGCAAGGTAGATGACTTCCATAACAGTTCCCTGTTCTGCAACATCTACTGGCCCAATACCATCTCTAATGGCAACCTGTACAAAAAGGTGTACTCAGGATGTCTCAGGAAAGTGGCTTTGTGTTGGACACCACCTGGCGAGCACAAATGAGCCAGACCAGGAACAACATGGAGACGGACAATGGTGACCGAGCTGGAAGAAATGGGGCTCTCATGGCTCCGGACAAACCTAGATGGAAAGAGCTAGTAGCGGCCTCATGTCTCACACAGGACGAAGAGGATTAAGTAAGAATAGTAAAAGACAGACAGTGATCAGACAGACAGTCAGACATCCTGAGTACACCTTATTGTAATCGAGTTTGTTCAGTTATTCCAATTGTGTAGTAATTTGCTGCACTGCTTCTAACATGTTTATAGTTACCAAAGGTCCACATCAAAAATCTCATGAATAGTGTTGTTCACATCACTTCGGAATCACTAGAGAATGAAACCTCCTAGAGCTAGATGAACCCTGCTGTTCTGTATTCTGAAGCTGACAGCTGTGAGTCATGAGGTCATAATGTGCAGAACACACAGGGAACATAAAGTAGGTCAAAGGTTATTTTGCACCCCCCACTTCCTAAATAATTTCTCTTTTTCTCCTTCAAACAGACACAGCAATGCTTTTCATCGCAGTCCACCGCAAAAACACAATGCAGCCAGGCCACTGCGGGGGAAGGGGTGAGGCTGGGGTTCAGATAATATCCCTATGTGATGATCCTTGTTATTAGGGATGTGCCTAAAGCCACATACCTTAGGCATTTTAATGACTTCAAAATTAATAACGAATTGTAAGAAATAACAATTAAAAAAACTTAGAGCTATTTAAAGGGATAGTTCACCCAAAATTAAAAATTCATTAAGTCATTAATTACTCACCCTCATGTCGTTCCAAACCAAAAAGAAGTTTTTCATATTCAGGAACAAAAAAATAAGATATTTTTGATGAAATGGGAGAGCTTTCTGTCCCTCCATATAGACAGCTACACAACTGACACTTATGTTTAAAAAAAAATCATAAAGAGATCTTAAAGAACTCCACATTGTGACTCTCTGGGAACGTTGTGGGAACGTTACCAGGCAACGTCCTTGACACCAGCGGGGACGTTCTCAGAACGTTCTGGGAACGTTAAATTTCTAGCTGGGATATTATGGACACTCTACCTGCACTCTTAGAAGAAAAGGCTCTATAATCAATCAATATCACACGAAGAGTGCCATTTCAGTTTTTCTCCTCCAAAAATGAGTATGATTAAAATGTGATATTAAGCTACTACAACAGTTTAATATACAATAATTTTAATAATATAATTTAGTAATATATTAATGAATAATAGCCTACAAAGAACCTTTGTGCCAAAAGGGTTCTTTCTCGTCATTATAGAACCTTTTTAGCATAAAAGGTTCTTTTGGAGTCTTCTGGCTCAAATTGACCTAGAATTTGTTGTGCATCTTGTTCCTCTGCGTAAGTTGTTTGGGGGAGACAAAGCTACTGTCTGACATGTTACAGTCAGAAACTGTTGATCTGTCAAGAGCTGTTGACTTAGTTAATGCTTTAGTCCAAACATTGAAAGACCACAGGCAGGAGTCTTTCTTTGACAAGTTATGGGATGAAGCATTGAATATTTGTGAGCAGTGTGATTCTGCAACAACGTCAGCAGCGAAACATCAGAAAATGCTGAGCTCTAGACTCAGTGGCTACTGCACTATAAGCACTGTTGGTCAGAGGGAGGTAGAACATGACGAAGATATGTTTTGCATGTAATTTTTCTATCCTGTAATTGACAGCATGCTCAAAGAGTTGAACAGATGTTTCTCCTATACCAACTGTGAGCTCATGAGAAGCATACTGTCTCTCAGCCCCCAGAGTGATGCCTTTTTAAAGGAGAGCAATGTTGTTTCATTTGACCGTTTGTATAATGCAGACATTGATGATTTGGGGCATGAGCTCCATCAATTTAAGAGAGTTTTAAACAGAAAAATACAGAGTGGTGAAGTTAAAAAGCCACGCAGAACAGTTGAGCTGGTTTGTTTTATTGAGCCATACAGGGAAGTTTTCTTTGAGCTCTTTAGACTTTGCAAGATTGCTGTAACCCTTCCTGTAAGCTCAGCCTCTTGCGATTGCAGTTTCAGCACACTGAAATTGATAAAAAAAACTTTCCTGCGGTCCACCACTACTGATGAGAGACTCAGTGATCTTGATGTCCTGAGCATAGAGTCCAGAAGGGCCAAGGATCTGGATCTTGATGTATTTGTGGACCGTTTTTCCAGACATCACAATCACTTTATCCTGTTGCTGTAGTGTAGTGCATCTATATTTTATTAAAATTCAATTGATCCAGCATTGTTGTGCCAATTCAAATACTAAAGTGTGGACTCAACAGTCCACAGTTAGTGGGGCTTCCATAAATAGGAAATGGCACATTGTTGTACCCTGGAGTTTTGTTCACATTGAATTGACACCCTGTATTTGTACCCTGTATTGCATTTTTCATTTTGCACATTTATTCACTCTTGTACAGAATAACTGTTTATGTTATTTTTAAGTAAAATAAAGTTTATAATCTTAAAATTTCATTTGTTGTAATTTTGTATGTGCCCCTCTAGTTAAACACTGGCCCCTCTTTGGCTCCCCCAGTAAAATTTGTCTAGAACCACATTTTTTTTGCCACATTTTTTTTTTTTTTTTTTTTACCAAACCCAGGGCATGTCCCCTGGGAGCGTGGACACACCACACTTGTGGTGTCGCACCCTCCTGGGCATTAGGCACCTCCCTGACATACACTCTAAAAAATGCTGGGTTGTTTTAACCCAACTTTGGGTCAAATATGGACTAACCCAGCCGTTGGGTTAAATTTTTACATTACATTTTTAACCCAACATTTCGGGTTTGTCCATATTTGACCCAAAATTGGGTTAAAACAACCCAGCATTTTTTAGAGTGTAGGGGA
This sequence comes from Pimephales promelas, assembly GCF_016745375.1. The sequence continues at coordinate 706,039 of NW_024121421.1, forward strand.
GAGCGGGACACAACCAAACACATTTTGTTTTTGGCTCAATTAATTAAAAATAATTAGGTTAGATTAATATATTTTTTACACAAGCAACATACACATCTCTGAGACAAATGAACACTTAAAGTTTTTTTTCTAGGCAAATGTTACAACCTACCCCATATTCGGGGTTAATTGTAACAGATAGAGGGGTCAGTTGTAACACTTGTGTGTAACACACATAATTCAGTACTATTATTTGTATTATTTTATATTGTTTGTGCGTCTGTATAGATCCATATCACATCCATATATCCATCCCTCATCCAATCCTTTTATTTTGGATCAATATCATGGGTAGAGACATAGAAAAGGGCTGCACATTTTTGCAATAAATAATAATAAATAAAATCATAAAATATTGTAATTGCAATTGAATTAGATTTGTGTGTGTCAGCTGCATGTATAATTATTATTATTCATAATAATAATAATAACAGTAATAATAATGCAAATGAGCTTAAAATCCAAATTTAAAGGGTTTATTGCATTAAAAGCAGGCCATTTAAAAAAAAATAAATAAACAAGTGATCAATGCATAGTTAAATGTATAAATGAATACTCAAACCTGAAAAGTGTGGCTCCCTGTTTTCATTTGACTATCATTGTACACTTGGCGACTTACTTGTAACACTGTGCTACAACTAACCCCGCTGTGTATTACATATTTTAAGCCTAGCTAACAATTGCTAGGAATTGCTGACATGTTTCAAAACGGTGCTATGTTTGAGCCAACAAGACAGTGATTAAGGCAATATAAAGTTAGATTTTGAAATGTATTATACACCCAACTCAGAAACCGAAAAAAAAACCTATGATGAAAAAATTTACTTGCATGCTGTGCTGTCAAAACACACTTTGTCCAGTATCTTCACAAAACATCACCAAAACTTTCCACAAATCCACGGGAGACCATCTTCTGGCAGCGAGAGAAAAATAGCGTAAACAGAACCTGCGTGTCTCTGAGAAACTACGTAAAAGGTCCGTGCTACATTTAACCCCGCGTTAGGTTGTGCCCCGCACTCCCCTACATCTGCAGAGCAGCAGGCTGAGCTTCATCAATAACTTCACAATATTTTACAATCTCTGGGTTGAGTTGGTTTGTCCCGGGTATTATTGGGTGCGAACAGGTAATGTTTGGGCAACTGGCTGGGTGTAGCGTTTGCATAAAGCACCTCCCCCCTCTCTGAAGCGATAATGTGCACTTTTCATACCCTTCCCATGTGATGTATTTTCTACTGTCCAGTTTCCCTGTCTGTAATCCCTATGTCCAGTCACTGTGCGTGTGAGTTTCTCATCTCAGGCAGAACAAACCACAGAGACCCCCCCCCCACTAATGAAAATGTTATTCCTGATATCAGAAATAGACATTGTTACTAGAAAGGGTACATTCTTAATATCAAGAATTCACATTTGAATGTACAAATTTAATTGTTGAAATCAAAAATGCATCCTGCGAATAAATAAAAATGGCGTGCCATGTCACTGTGTGATACTTGATGGTCATTATTTACTGAGGGATGTGCATTCATATGGATGTCACCAGTATGTCCAGCCAATCAATATTTTAAATGCAATATAGCCTATAAATCAATAGTCAGTCTCAATACATTGCTTTCCACCTTGCTTTGTTGCAGAGTAGACTAGATAATTATTGTCTTTTTTTTTTTTTTTAACTATGTGCACCTATATGGAGTGCCATCACACCCATATTTTACTGGTCCCCACAGATATTTCTTCTGGAAAGTATGCGTTTCATTAACATGAATGCATATGAACGCATGTTAGGGCGACTGGTTATCTTTTCCGGGCTGCAGTTTATAAAAAAGCTATAAAAAGCTGATCGGCCGATATAGAAAAAAGAACAGTCCCCAGTCCAATCTCCTGTTCTACAAAGTTTAATATATTTCTAAAAAAGTTTTAATTATTAAAAAAAAAGCTGAAAAGTGAAAAAAAAAAAAATGGCTGAAGTGATCTTTTTCCATTGTATGTCCAGTTCTCACTGCCCCTTAGGATACAAAAACTAACTTGGGGCGTTGGGAAGATGGTGACCTTGTAACAGACAAGCTTGTTACGAAGCTTTTTTTTTCTTGTTCTGACTTTGTGGTTGTTGATAATTACTGTTGTTTTCAGGGGAATATAAAAACAGATATAGTATTTATTCATTTGGGCATCATCTTTCCTTCTTGAACAGCTATTAGACAAGCGGAATCCCCCATTATTGTGTTTTATAACTTTGTTTTGCATTAAGAATACGAGGCAGTCATAACGTGGACTGGATGTAACCTCGTAACATCAGCTGGTTGTGGCATTTAGTATGGGACCTCTAGTGTCTCTATACTGACACAACATTGATAGTGTACAGTATAGAGAACATCTCATTTACTATTATAACATCCATTCTCTGATGGATGGAATGAGATGTTGTGTCCCTCCTGCCACAACATCAAACTACCTGTTGAATTTCTGATTGATTGTCAATGTTTTTGTGAATTATCAACTACCTTCTGACTGTCCCATCAACTGTCTGGTTAACAACATTCTTTAAATCATATTACTTTGTGTTCAACAGAAGACAGAAATTCATGAAGGTTTGGAACAAAATGAGGGTGAGTAAATTACATTTTCACTTTTGGGAGAACTATACATTTAAAAACATATTTAATCTGTAAACTATTACACATTGAACAAGTTTTATTGTATTTTATACATTATAATGCATCATGTAATGTCATACTTAAAATCTATTATTAAGAGCATGTTGTATCCTTCAAAATCAAGTCCTTTTTTACTGAATGAATACATTTGTAATTAAAGGTGCCCTCTGTAAAAATTGAGGTTAAAATATCCAAAAAATGAGCTACACGCATCAAAAGAATGAGAAGAAATAAGGTTGATGATGTCATTAAAAAAAATTGAAGTTATAGTGCTGCCGAGATCTTAACCTGAATTAGCATGCTAAACTACTAGCCCCAGCCCGGCAGGTGTTGTTATACCAGTTTCAGCCATGGTAGGCGGTATGAGGGCGGGCAACATTACCACCAGCCAAACTGCAATAGACGAGTAACTTGTGTGTACTTGAACCTGATGTCAGTCGTGTGGAAAATACAGCCCACTACTACATTTCAGTTCAGGGAAGAGTTAAAAAAATGATTGGTCGATATTATGCATGCGGAATACATTTTGGTAAGTTGTAACATATGAGTTGTCTATGAGACGGCCTTTATAATTTAGTATTGGGATGTTGTTCATTTAGTCTCTAATCTCTAAAAATATCCAAATGATCCACGTAAGACTGCGGGCTTCCAAACTTTTACTATCGTGTCAATTGATTTGAATAATAGGGTATATAAGGTATACTGCCTCCATCTGGTATGGAATATGGTGTATGATTTGATTTTTTATGCCAGAGGACACCTTTAATGACTAGTTATATACTGATTGATTATATATTTGTAATAAAAAAACATAGATTTTTTTTTTTTGCATGCATGTAAAATTTAAAGAATATGGTTTGATGTGACTGCTAGTGATTCTCTGCTGTCTCTAGTAGTATGACATCTGAGAGCCACGGTGAATCCACAGCAGTATAACATAAGTACAACAGAAACAGAAGAAAAAAAAAAACATGAAAATAATCCTTGTATCTCTTTTCTACTTAAAAATCACAATCACCTTCTCTACATCATAGATTCAGCTGGTGAGAAGAGTCCATTTTTTATTATTTTTTTTCTTTCCATAGACATAATGATTTTTATACTGTATTGAATGTGTTATGTCGCCTAATCCTAACCCAACCCCTAAACACAATCCTCAGAAAACTTTTTTGGGGAAAAAAAAAAACAAACAAACAAAAAAAACGCAACATAATTTAACTATGATTTCCTCATATGGACCAAAATAATTTCACCATAAGGTAAAACATGTCTGGTATTACTATTCTTGTGGGGACATTTTCTCTGCACAATGAATGGAATAACTGAACCAAACACACAACACACACATCTGCAGGATGAGGCATGGAGCCAGTCAAAACACTCTGCAGAGGGTCTAAGGCACCAGCAGGAGGCGCTTAGTTGATCAAATCTATTTATCACGATTTTGACAGCCTCTCTCTCTCGTCCATGGATTACATTTGGATGGGTGGTCTGGATATGACCTCAATGAAGCATGAAACACAGCTATACTTGTTACAGACCCAAGATAAAATATTTTTGATGAAACCTGCAATAAGGATTAGTCACATGATCTTTAGGAGGGAACCAGGGATTGGGATATGAACTAAGGTCAGGAATAAGTCAGAAAACCAATTTTAGAACTAAATTGTCAGTTGCCCATTAAACAGTAGCTTTATTATTATTATTATTATTATTATTATTTATTTATTTATTTTTTAATCACAAAGTTTGAGTTTTGGATTCAAAATGTATGGATTTAGGGTAATCTGATCTGATGTTTTATAGAAAATCTAAAAGCAAATCAAAGTACAACAAAAACTACGAAATATACTATGTATTTACAGGCTCTTCAATGTCAGATAGAGGAGAAACAATTGGAAGGAAGGACGTGAGACAAGCTGGTGTGAGGTCACTTCCTGCCCCCCAAAAAAAGCTAAATGAACAGGAAGGAGCCTACTCTGTCACACTCACAACAAAATTATTGTTCGATGTTGCCTTCCCAGCTTTACTGTACTGTGCTGTATATTGCAGAATA
>NW_024121421.1:711284-788302 GCF_016745375.1 Pimephales promelas
TTATATATATAAACCCAGTAAATCAAAAAGAAAGAAGAAAAAACCAATAAATCAAATTTAATATAATTACAGTTTTACTCTAAATTGGAATCAAAACAAACAAACCAAAAGAAAGCAAACCCAGAAAACAAACTTCTTAAATCGACAAAATTATAATATAGCCCCAACCCCTTGAGTTATTCACATATCGTAAAAACAATAACACTCAAGAAACAAATGCCACATACTATTGGCCAGAAAGCCGTGACTACCCAGTGGCCGTGATAGCAACACGAGCATGCAGCGATCTACTCCACTCGATGATGGTACGCTATCTACACAAACGAGGCAGTTGCCTGGGCAAAGTGGCACATATACCAGACGAAGACATATGTAAAACACGGAAATATATACAAGACAGCACCTTAAACATAGGCAAACATGCACAATATAGCCGTCAGGCAAAAAGGCAAAAGCAAAACAGCAGCCAGCGAATCGGTCCTGTGCAGCTAGTGATGATCTCCGGCTAAACTGGTCTCATTCCTGTTAGCTACACAAAGAAAAATTACCATTAACTCCCAATTAATAAAAAAATAGATACAAATCCCACGTCATCTGAAATACACACCCATCATTCAGACGTACCCGAGGGAGAAAAGCTCGCCGAGTGCCCACGGTACTGATAATGCAGTGTGTTCAGTGGTTCAATTAATTGAAAAACGAGATGAAAGTTTGTCCATCCGACCGGAGATCTACGAACGCAAGTAACCACGTAAGCAAGACGGCAGGAAACAATGTTCGCACGGAGACAGCAAAGCCACTACCCTACCTGTTAGCGCAAAAATGCTCTCACGGAAAGAGAGAGGCCCGGGAGCACAACACAACTTCCGGTCACCGATGAGCAAGAAAGGGGGCGTCAGAAGGATTACGCGCTATTTATAGGATGGAGCTTCACACGGGGAGTGACCAAGGGAACACCAGCTCATTAGACTAACTCATACTGCCACAATCGTGGAATCAGAGCAGTTAGTGGTTCAGCATCAGGGCTGGACTGGCCATCGGGCAATTCGGGCATTTGTTCGATGGGCCGACGTGCTTTGTGGGCCGATGCATCTCAAACTTGAATTTTTTTTTTTTTTTTAACTGCCCATCCAACTCGTGTCAGCGGCTCATTGCGTTTAGTTTAAAGGGTTAGTTCACCCAAAAATGAAAATTAAGTCATTAATTACTCACCCCCATACTGTACCAACCCTGTAAGACCTTTGTTCGTCTTCGGAACACAAATGAAGATATTTTTGATTAAATTTGAGAGCTGTATAACAACCACATAGACTGCCTAAGGGACTGGCTCTTGACGGCCCAGAAAGTCAAAGAAGAAAATGATTAAATATTCCATGTGACTACCGTGGCTCAACTATAAGTTTATCAAGCGACGAGAAGCTGGGATCTTTGGGCCGTTGAAACGCATCGGACTAAAAAGTCAGCGTGGGTCCTTTCTCACAGACCGGCTCATGAAACGGAGATCAGTGGCCCATTGGTTATTTTCTTGATTGACACTGGGCTGGTCCAATCACATCTTTAATCGCCTCCCCCTCTGGGCTGTGTGAGCGTGCAGTCTGTCAAAGTAGTCAGAGCGAAGGAGAAGAAACGCAAGGAATTAGCAGAGAAATGGCGTGCAAAAAAAAAAAAGAAACCGCCTTCAGTGTCTGTGAGGGGGGAGGGGGATCACGAGAGACATTAGTGAGTGTAGAGATCTGTTGTAAGCAGAACTACTTTCAGAACACAGGACAGGCTAGAAGGAACCCATTACTCAGTTGCGCATTATTTCCACGTCTGCATATTTGACAATTACGCATTTTACTAGAATTAATTAGAGTATGATGCTACGTTCACACCGGACGCGAATCGCGCGTCAAATTCGCACCTGACGCGTCTAGTTTGACGCTTGACCACTTTGTGTTAATTCGCGTGTCAAGAGCGAAACTGGCGCGCGTAAAAACAAAAGTTTGAAGCAAAATTTACGTGCGTGACGCGCGTCAGAATCGAAATCCGTTGACGGCCATTGTTTTTATGTCGACCGAGCATTCATCAAGAGAGTTACTGCTCTGTATTTACTCTGGAGAGCAGAACAGCGGCATGGGGATCATCGTCGCCGTATATTTGTGTCCACCGGACCCTTCAGAGCCGAACCGTTTGGCGAGTTTCACCATTTGCTCGCTCCAGGAGCTGCGCTGGATGACGGCCGCTGTCAGCGGTACTTCCGCCTGTCCTGCGCCCAGTTTGATGACATGTTGTCCCGCATCGGAGCGAGGATCACCCTCGCCCTCATCCATCTAATCTAGCTGTCATTTATTTTTTGTTTTGATGATAAATAGAGCCAGCCTTCAAAAGTTATTAACCTGTCCTGTGATTTTTTTCTCTCTCTCACGTCCAGACACGAATTTATGCACATATGTTGATTGTCTTTACAACATTTCATATAATCTAGCTATGGAATGAATAACATTCAATACAAAATGAACATGTCTCGTATATAGAAATAATGTTTTAAGTGATAAAACATTTGCTTTGTTGTGCATAATCCCACCATGCATTTAGTCATATTAACAAAATAATTTATTGAAGCATCCAGACACTTCACCACGTGAGCAAGCAGCTAGGCTCCTGATTGGTTAACGCGGCGCGAATTCACGCCAAAGTTCAGATTTTTCAACTCGGGCGGCAGACGCGAATTCGCGTCAAACGCGTGAATGCACAAATGGCACTAACTGAATCATTCGCGCGTAACGCGCTTAACGCGCCAGACGCTCAATTCGCGCCATTCGCGCGAACTTGATGCGCGAATGAGGCGTATTCGCGTCTTCCGCCCCTCGCTCCACGCCTCATTCGCGCCGCAGGAATTTTTCACGCGCGTAAAGCGTCTTTGCATTAACTTAACATTGAAATCATTCGCGCCTGACGCGCTATTCGCATCCGGTGTGAACGTAGCATGAGACCCGTTTGTAAACCATGTTTTCCGTTTCCATCAAAATAAAAGATAATGTGTTTATATATGTTTCAAGTTACAGAAATTAGTTCTAAGCAAATTATGAAACTTGCTTTTATTTTTCAGTGCATGTGTTTTACAATATATGGCTACAACTGTCATGTGATTAATATTATTGATTAATAACTATGATTAATTATGTAGTATGTAGACAGACACTATATCCCAACAAAAAGAGTTTTGAGTTTTTCTTTGTTCAATTTGCACACTGAATATGGGTTGGAGCTCTTAATTTTGAACTCTCAAAGTGCACCAGATTGATGAATTTAACTTTAAAAAGCACAAAATTTTCTTACGGGGGAGCATGCCCCCGAACCCCCCTAGAGGGACAGAGGTGCACTGACCAATACTATATAAACATCTTGTGAGAAAGACTGGTATTGCCAATGCAATTGTATTTTAAACTTAGTAGTTATTCCATCTCACACATTAGATGGCGTTGGTGGTTTTAATCGGAGATGTTGGTATACATATTCAAGGGCGTACACATTTCAGTTTTGTTTATGTTCTAGTGGGCCAGTCTGGGCCAAAATGCCCGTTTTTTTGTCCCAGTCCAGCCCTGTTCAGCATCGAGATATCATCCTCACTCACATGAAAAATTGGTTGACACTTAATGCCAAGAAGTGTGTGCTTTCTCCACTACAGAAAACCACTTTCGTTGGTGTGGTATGGGATTTAGTCACAATGCAAGCCATCCTATCGTCCACTCGTAGCTGCTCTCCTCACAGCCATGAAAGAGCTATAGCTAGGCCAGTCACGCACTGTGAAACCGTGCGAGAGACTGTTAGGTCTCATGTTAGCGCCGTCCAGTGATACCATTTGGCCTGCCGTACATGAGACCTTTGCAGTGGTGGCTCAGGACCAGAGGGTTCTCCCAGAGGGGAAACTCACTTCGTATGATCAAGATCACACGGCGGTGTCTCCGCGACTTGATTATATGGAGGAAACCTTGGTTCCCAACCCAGGGTTTGGTGCTGGGAGGTCTTTGCAATCGAGTTGCTATGTCGACAGATACTTCCCTCACTGGCTGGGGAGTGGTAATGAAAGGCCGCTCAGCTCATGGTCTGTGGAGGAGTCATCATCTTTCTTGGCACATGAACTGCCTGGAGATGATTGCAGTCTTCAATGTGTTGAGACATTTCCTCCCAGACCTAAGGGGCCATCATGTGCTTGTCCGTACAGACAACACATCAGTGGTCTCTTACATAAATCATCAGGGGTGTCTGCATTTGTGTCAACTTTTTTTTTTTATTGCAAGTTAACAAAACATTATAATTTATACAAAAAATAAGAGATCAGTGAATTATGTATACATACGTACAAGGTAGTCAGAACAAAAGTAAGCAAAAGAAAAGAAAAAAGAGAAAAGAAAAACAAAGACAAAGACAAAAACATGTATGCAAGTATATTGGTATGTTTTAAGCAAAGGGATATTTTAGAAATTTAGATTGAAGCAATATTAAGATATTCCTGGTAGTTGTGATAGAATTGTAGTAGAAGTAGAGGCAGTATTCGTATTAATAATAATAACTATAACATAGATAAGAATAGCGATAGTAGTGGTAACAGTGGCAACCAACAGCATTCATGATAATAATAGGTGTAGTAAGAGTGGTAGCATAGCTGTGATAATGATAATAGTAATTATAATACATATTACAATTATTAATACATATAGATTATAAGTAATTATAATAATATAAATCAGTAAATAAAATTATTGTGAATATAAACTATTCTCTAGGCCTGGGAGCCACTCTACCGCTGCCGGTGAGCACGACCAACAGACCCCCCAATCCTTTTTGAGATCCTTTTCCCATTGTTTAACTGAGTCTACTGTTGTTGTTGTGTCTATAGATGATATTAGAGTGTATAATTTACTAAGTGTTTTTGATGAATTACTAATTATGGTAGCACATATGGACAAAACAAACATGCTAAAAACATATTTATTTTTAACCCAAGAAGAAACAGTAAAACAATACAATCATATTTGATTGCCTTTGTTTCATTGAAAACAGTTAGAAATTCGCATAAACAACCACTTGACTTTGCGTCACATCTTCGTTATTAGGATCATGAAACGTGTACCACTTTTGCCCTGTTAAAATATTATCTTCAACCAAATCGACAAGATTTTTAAAGTTTTCTTTACTTTTTTCAAAACACATTGTGGCAATGAGAGTGATTAAAAAAAACTATTTATATTTCGCATTTATACTTCATGAAACATTTAAAACATTTTAAGACACAGGAAAAATGAACAGTCACAAAATATGCTAGCCTACTCTCCACATTTGAATATTGACAGCACATCTCTCCAGCTTAAGCAGTTATTTGGCAGAAAGAAAAAAAAAACTTACAGACCTAGACATTGTCCAGACTAGTGCAACAGTAATTTTCGTTTTTGCGTACTGCATATGCGTCGATAATGGTCTCAGGTGAGAGCTTGGCTGTAATGTCGCTTTCAATGTGAAGGATCGCAAAAGACGAAAACCTGCCTGCTCAACCTGGCAGCCAGTTCCTTATCCTCCTCATCACAGAGAAGCTTCTCTCATAGGTAGATGACACAATCGAAGAAGTGAGCGATAACTGTTTATAGAGATTGGGGTAGGTAGTTTTTTTTTTTTTTTTTTACAGCTTTTTTTAAGAAAATGCGACTACCCGTTTCAGGCACCGGGGGGGCAATGATCCCCCTGTCCCCCCCCCCCCCCCCCCCCCCCCCGCAAACTCCGCGCCTGGAGTATAGCTGATCTTATGTTGCGTTCATTGGCGACACATTCCTTTTTTTTTTTTTTTGTCCCTCCGATCAGCCTTCAGCGATGCCTTTTATAACCAGTACATAGTATCGTTCCTGTAAAGTTGTCCATCAACATATAGTCGGTCTATGGTGAGGAAGGCTTTCCTTCCATTTTGCCGAAATTGTTTCATGAGTGGGACTAATATTCGCCGTCTGTCCTGAATCTCCCGTGGAAACTGATCGCTAATACCGAAGGTAGTTCCACGTAGTTCTTTGCCCTTGCTCTTGACCAGTTCCAGTTTGTAATGTTCAAACTTTGCAATGATGGGACGCGGTCGTTTATTGTCAGTGTTTTTATTCTTGTTCGGTCTGATGCGGTGTACGTGGTGGGAGGTAATATTGTTGATAGTCTCTTTTGGGAGTTTGAGAGCTGAGTGCATGAAATCTTGGATTGCTTGTTCGTGGTTATCCTGGATTTGTTCTGGTATACCCGAGAATATCAGGTTGTCTCGCATATTGCAGCACTGTATGTCTAAAAGGGCATTATTTTCGTTTGAGAGACTTTTTTTGTTGTTGTGATTTCTGATATCTTTGTACGCATTTCATTGTTTTCTTTTTGCAACGATTCTGTCTGGGATTGACTGAATTCAAGGCCGGTTTATTGTTAATGGATTCTAGAACACCCACCTCTATTTTTGTGGTGGCGTTAGTTCCGTCCTCGGAGTCTCCTGAGTATTCCAGCCGCGGTTGTTTCTTTTGTGGCTGTGGCATGGTGGTCAGGTTGTTGAAGTAGTAATCTATGAACTTTTCCAAGGGTTCCACGTTGATTCTTGATCCAGGTCCGGGGTTTTTTACGGTGATGTAAGTTGTAATAGTAGAAAACTGAGGAGCTGATCGGTTTGTTTTTGTTTAAGCTGCATAGATCGCCGCCATGTTAGATCGCACCCGAAGTCTCGCGAGATTGTCACAGGCGAGACATACGCCTCACCAATAATGTGACTATCAAATCTGCAAACTGGCGCACCAGATCCTCCTGTGGTCCTTAGGTAAAATTCTCTGTCTGAGGGCAGTGTATATCCCAGGGTGCCAGAATATAGGAGCAGACACCTTCTCGAGGCAGGGGCTGAGGCCAGGGGATTGGAGACTCCACCCGAGGCGGTGGAGCAAATACGTTACAGGTACATACGTTATGGGTCGCACGGGTATATTATTTTTAGCAATAGTAAACAATTATATTGCCAGGGTATCTGCACATTTTTAACAGCAAATTTAATGACTTTTAAGACATTTTTTAAGTCCTCTAAAAGGCAAATTTAAGACTTTACCACAACAACAAAAAAACAGGAAAATGTTCAGCACGACATGACAGTACTAATTTTGGCAGCCATTTTTGTTTTAGTCTTTTTTTTTTTCTTCAGATGAAAATGCTTATTGATCTTAGTCACATTTTAGTAATTTTGTCTTTCATAGTCTAGTTTTAGTTGACAAAGGACCTGCGGGGACTATGATTGTATGGGTCAAAATTATAGATTTTTATTTTATGCCAAAATCATTAGTACACTCACCTAAAGGATTATTAGGAACTCCTGTTCAATTTCCCATTAATGCAATTATCTAATCAACATCAATGGCTTCAATGCATTTTGGGGTGTGGTCCTGGTCAAGACAATCTCCTGAACTCCAAACTGAATGTCAGAATGGGAAAGAAAGGTGATTTAAGCAATTTTGAGCGTGGCATGATTGTTGGCGCCAGACAGGCTGGTCTGAGTTTTTCAGATGCAAAATCTGCTCAGTTACTGGGATTTTCACACACAACCATTTCTATGGTTTACAAAGAATGGTGTGAAAGGGGAAAAACATCCAGTATGAAAATGCCTTGTTGATGCTAGAGGTCAGAGAAGAATGGGCCGACTGATTCAGGCTGATAGAAGAGCAACTTTGGCTGAAATAACCACTCGTTACAACCGAGTTATGCAGCAAAGCATTTGTGAAGCCACGACAGTTAGTTAAGCAACAACCTTAGTTAAACAACAACCTTGAGGTGGATGGGCAACAACAGAAGACTGGGTACCCACTGGGTACCAATCATCTCCACTACAAATAGGAAAAAGGCTAAAATTAGCAAGAGCTCACAAAATTGGACAGTTGAAGACTGGAAAAATGTTTCCTGGTCTGGTGAGTCTCGATTTCCTTTGAGACATTTAGATGGTAGAGTCAGAATTTGGCGTCTCCCTGATGCCCGCAAATTAGTTAAAATGTCTCGGAATCTAGAGCGAGATAGAACATGCTGCGCGCATAACATGCATAGAGCGCTGCACGTGCACTGTGTAGAGAGGGAGAGACCTTGCGAGTGTGCCTCGCGAACTGAAAGTTAGCCCTCCCCACTACCCCCACAATCCTGTCACTGAGATATACAACCCTGAAATGAATTCTTGCAGGTTGGGATAATGCACCATGTCACAAAGCTCGAATCATTTCAAATTGGACAAATTGGTTCTTGAACATGGCAATGAGTTCACTGTACTAAAATGCCCCCCACAGTCACCTGGGGCCTCATTTATAAAACTTTACGTAGGATTTGCGTCAGAAGTGGCGTACGGATGAAACATAGGACGTGTATACACACAGAAATATTCGGATTTATAAAACCGTGCTCACGCACATCCTACGCATTTTTCCCTTAATAAATCACAATCAATTCTAAATGTAGCGCAGCTTTTGAGGCTTCATGTCATGCCCATAGTTGCCCTTAAATAGTCCGTGAAACACCCACAAGTTAATATTCATCAATTGCGAAATCATGTTAAAAACTTAACTTCACTCAATGTGAAGTAGAAGTTATCGTTGGCGAGGTGGAAAAGAGGAGACAAATGTTGTTTGGAGGGCACAGTGTGCATTACTAATGCCAAAAAGGCACTTGAGTGGCAAAAGGTTGCAGACGCCGTAAATGCTGTAGCCTCACAACTTCGGACTGAGGCCGAAATAAAAAAAGAAATGGTCGGATATCAAAGTCGAGGCAAAAAAGCGTCTAGTCATTAATTCATTTAGAGAGTTGGCTAAGGAGTTGGGCGAAATCAAGACTGTCCTAACTGAAATAAACTGTACAATGAGGGAATTCTTGAAAAAAAAAAAAAATTTCCACACCTTTTGTTGTGAAGATGATGCGTTCACTCCGAATCCTTCCATTTAATCGCCACATATTCTAAGAGCGCAAGATCAGCCACTGTGCGTCATTATACGCATTGTGATGGGGCATTTTATTTACATCCATTTAATTCTGCATCTGACAAGCTAAGGATGTCAGTTATAATCTAAATGGGAAATAGTTCAGCGCAAATGTAATTTCTTGCAGCTTTCTGAATGGTTGATACACGTCATACGTTATTTTATCAAAAATAAAACAAACTAAAGGCATATGCATGAATACCATGATTCCGTAGCTGATGAAGATATTTTTACGATGAAAACAACTTTCCCCAGTGGACATATAATACATCTATCTATTTATCGATCTATCTATAGCCAATATCTCCCTAATTATCTATTTATCTGACTGACTATCTAGTTGCTATATCTGCTCCGTTAGACGGACATATTGGCAAGAATATCAGTTTTGTACATTATTTCGTTCTGTTTACCATCTTATTTATGAGGATGAATTGTATATGCCAATATTATTGAAGAACATTTTTATTTCTTTTTGGAAATATGTGTTAATTTGCATTTCTGTTACAGACCGATCAAACAGGTGTTTGTGTAGGCTGTTGATTGTAAGACTTGCTTTGTGAAGTCTTCGTTTTATTTATGATAGGCAGTAATGCCATTTATTTTACACAACTGTCTACAGTTTCACACACTTTCACGTGTTTTTTCCAACTGCCGACGGTGTCGCCATTTCTCATTTCACCCGTTTTTGTGCGTACGCTTGGGTCAGAGCTTGCGTGAAGGACCGCACATTTTACCGTCAAGTTTGCTTTTTATAAATACCAACTATTGCGTAGAAAGCAGCGTACACCTTCTATTGTGCGTACGCAACGTTTATAAATGAGGCCCCAGATCTCAACTTCTCAGGCACAGGAAGTGTCCTCATAAACTATGTGTACATTGTAATGCCCATGTCATGTGTCTGTAGGCATTAGATCATTCTTGGCTGCAGCTGCTCTTTCCTCTATGGGCTCTATGCACGGCGGTATTTCCGGTGAAGGTGTAAGGATGCTCGATAACTTCCGCCGATCATAGAGTCCAATGCAATACCGAGAATATATATTTCATTTTATACTCCATGGTTATACTAAAGAAACGTTAGTCACAAAAACAGATAAAACAGACACCCCTCGTTGTGTTTATGCTTCTTTTTAAAATTATATTAAATGAACATAACTATATATAAAATTACATCTAAACGCATGTACGTTTCATTTCAAAGACGAAGACGTTTTCCTCCGCTTTAAATCTCCACAACCGGAAATGGATGAGCATCCTTGCGTCAAATGCGGAACTTATGCGGAACTTATGCATATAGCCCATTTTTTAGCATTTACGGGAACTTCTCTGGCCCAGACAGCTTCCACATGTGTGATGTGTGCCATTTCTTGTGTATGTTCTGTCATTGTTTAGATCGTGTACCTGGTTGTTATGTATATGTGTTTTATGAAAGCATTATGGCGTAAACTGTGTGGAGGATATGGAATATATGAAGAGTTCAGATGCTAAAGCCTCTAAATGCCATTTGAAATTTTCTTCTTTAATGATGATTTTTGTCAAGCTTGTATATTTAAGTTCAGTGATTTCACTTAAATGGCAATGATAATTACCCATTACAGTTTTTTTCGATTGCTAAACGACAGTGAGCACAACTGGAGCTAAATGTGCAAAACTCTAACTACAGTCTGCATTACCTACAGTCACCTGAGCACACCTCTTAACACACGGCTCAAAACAGGCTCAGTGTGCACAACACTATGCACAACCCTCACTGAGATAACACACACTGTCACTCAGAACACACTGAGAGGAAAAACACTAGCATCAAACACCAATGCAGAAAATCCAAACTTTTCATCTTTACAGTTTCAACAATTTCACACTTCATACAAAGTAATATTTTCTTCAAAGAAAACAGTGACATTCTTTCATTTGATATTTTTTACATTTTTAGAACAATACATTTGAAAATTAGCAGTTTGCTTCAATAGTCTGTAGTAATTTACAGAATTACAGTAATGAGAAAAAAGGTAGAAACTAAAAGTACATACTGTAATACTGTAACCCTGCCTCTCTCAAGCATTAGGCCACAAGTTTTCAGCCTTTCAGCTGAAATTGTTTGAAAATCAGCAGTGTGTGAAAGGCACAAGGCTGAAATTTATTCTGTTTTGAATGAGTGGTTCACAGTTTTGACAGCAGTGTGTTAGCATTTGAACAAAGTGCTGTAAATCCACAGTGTTGTGCAGGTTGTGGTTAAAGTCATGGGATAAGTGTGTAGAGTTTTGAAAACTGTGTTCAAGCAATGAAAAACGATCTAGAGTTTGGTCCACATAAACTGCTGCTGTGCAGACTGTAGTTAGAGTTTTGCACATGTAGCTACAGTTGTGCTCCACTGTGGTTTAGCAATCGAAAAAAAAAACCTGTAATTGTTATTTAAGTGAAATTACTGAACTTAAATATACAAGTTTGACAAAAATCATCATTAAAGAAGAACATTTCAAATGGCATTTAGAGGCTTTTGCATCTGAACTCTTCATATGTAGGTTATGTATATGTCTATGTATATTTATATATTTTTCTTAACAGTTTTTACTATAGCAATGAACTCCATGTGACATGAGCTGCTAGAACATCATAATCAACTCACAACCACAAAAGCATGGACAATTTCAGACTGCAAATTACATCAAACTCAGACATGGCAAGTTGATTGTAGGTTGTACACCTGCTGTAACCTCTACTAAGCCATAAGGTTCCATCTTTAGCCATAGTTCCATCTTTCATAAAAGTGCTCATAAATTTGGAAGAGAAGAGAAAGCCCTCCTCCTTCATTATCCCAAATATAAATAAAACCGACAGAAAATCCATCACATTTAATGCTCCTTAAATAAACAACAGCCCTCATTATAACAATTTTAAATGAAGTCTGGTATAAACAGCCTCTGGATTTTTTTATTTTTTTTATTTTTTTATTTTATTTTTTTGCATTAAAGATACTCCACAGCTGCACTAACTTAAATATGACCACTTCCCATCTCATTCAACACAGTTCTCCTCTACCTCAGGTCCTTTGTGATCCTGAGTTACTGAGTTACATAAACATGCTATATGTTTATGTCTCAGTATGAGGCTGTCTGAAGCACAGGTGGACTAAGAGTCTCCAGTCCAGACAGAGTATGAAACCTGCGGCTGCCTTGCAGCTTTCTTCCACTCATGGCTCGTTTGCATCTTGCTAATTTCTCATGGACAGTAAGGGTTGAAAATCAACGACCCATTCAGGAAGTCAGAGTCAGAGTAAGTTCAGTATCCAGCTGAGATCAAACACACAGAACAGAAAAGCTTGGAGCGGCTAAGGGGGATGAAGCACAGACAGTCAAAATCAGATGAAGCAGAAGTTTGGAATAACTCCTCTCAATAACAACAATGACAGGCATTTATGTTTTACACAGTGTTTGGACATCCTTTAAAGCAAGAGATGAGGCTACAAGATAATAGGAGCCAACCATAGACCAGGACACCTTGTGACAGACCAAAGAAAAGAATGCTAATGAAATAATGTACTATATGTGCACCACTGCCTGGTTCAAAAACATTGAATTTGCTTGGAAATATTAAAACAATTCCCTAGTAGACAACTGACTAGCTTTGTGGTTATCTCAAAGCTTAATTTCTCTATTCTGAGAGGGGAAAAAAACACATGCTCCCTTTATTTTGAGTGTCTATACTACTACTTAAGTAGTTTATACTACTATAGACTAAGATTTAAATTATTAATTTGATACAATGCAATTACTGTGTACATACACGTTTTTTTAAATTGTATTTTTAATTCCTACATTTCATTACATCAGTAATTAATTTCTGTAATTACTCCTTCCCCTTAACCTAATCATAAAATGAATCCAGGTTCTAGCCTTATCCGTGTTCCATCTCAATAGAAGTGTTTGGTAACACTTTACAATAAGGTTCATTAGTTAACATTAGTAAATGCATTAACTAACATGAACTAATGATGAGCAATGCATTAGTTACAGTGTTTATTAATCTTTGTTAATTTTAGTTAATATAAATACAGCTGTTCATTGTGCATTCATGTTAGTTCATAGTGCATAAACTAATGTTAATTAATACAACTTTTGATTTTAATCAATGATTTTGATTTTGATTTTAACGTATGAGTAAATTTTGGAATTAATATTTACTGAGATTAATAAATGCTGAAGAAGTATTGTTAATTTTTTGTACATGTTAACTAATGTAGTAAACTAATGTTAACTAATGAACCTTATTGTAAAGTGTTACCAAGTGTTTTGCAAGACAACATAAACACAATAAAGTACACTGTACCCAACATTATACATTGTAGTTAAAGACACCCAATTTACTGTACACAGAGAACAAAAAACATTAATATTATTGGACTATACTTACTATGCCCATCAGAACCAGGGGATTTCCGTCCTACGTGATTTGGCGATGGACACCTTGTCGTAACCAGCGGATGGTGGAGACTGTCATGACCTCTGGTGTCTGTTGTTTTGGTGACACTGATTTCATGCTTTCTTGCTGATCCATCTCCAGGACTCGGTGGCTCATTCTTTCTGAAGGTGGTCTCTGGGAGTTTAGCACTGGCATGAGGAACAATGGTAGATGCTGCACGTGTGATGGGGGCAATAGTCTCCAGTGTCTTGCTAAAGGTGACTGAGTGCTTCTGCGTCTCAGGGGTCTTACTGTGGCCCAAGACATCTGGTCTCTTCAGCCCAAACCGGGCCGTTCCAGGACTAGGACACAATAACATTGTATCTTTTAGTTCAGCATTACATAATCTGAATTATACAACTGTTAGTTCTGATATTCTGATCTGATTGGACAAGAGTGCTCATATTTCATATAACAGCACTAGGACTGTTTGTATTACTTTTTCACTGTTCACTTGTCCAGCACAAGTGGATTTTTTTTTTTTTTTTTTGACTGAGCAGAAACTAAACTGGTGTTTAAAATATAACTCAAACAATATTTTCTGGTTTCGAAAACTGTTCAGTGTGAGTCCAGAACTATTATAAAAGTTTGTAATGTCATATCACTTTGTACAAAAAAATGAATGGTTAAATGTCATGGTTCACTCCTAAACCTGACCTTCAGGGGAGCATAAGTAAATGATACAAAAATGTACAAATGAGATTGTACAAATTTACCACAGTCTTTATTACTTTTATTCATATAAAACATTAAAGTTATGTTTTAGACACAATATGTAGACACATAGACACAATATTTGCAGTTACTTTTTAAATTTTTGCTTCACTGACAAATGTAGTTCTGTACAAAACCAAAACTATTTTGAAGTGATCAAAATAGTTACAAAATCTAGTAACTGGCAGATATGTGAAAATTGCAAAGTATACATGTACTAGTTTATACCTTGGAGATCCTTCAATAGCTTTGCCGTTGTTGTTGGATGAGATGTCAAAGCCTAGCTCTGTCCTACGTGACACAGGTTCAGGGGTTCGAGCATTGGGCCTCGAGGTGTCAGGGGGCTTGGTACCATTGGAGCCCAGTTCGTAATACCTTCCACTGGTCGGAGACATGGCTGAACGCTGAACATTGGATGCTATTCGGCGTGTGTGAGGTGATGAAGAGTGTGAGGATGAGTCCACATCCTCCACTTCAAATGAGCGTTTCAGAGCTGCAGGAAAATGTCAGATTGGAAAAATTTTAAGATTGTTATTTAGTGTGTTAAATTCCTAGATTTATCTTCTGTAGTCTCACACATATAGCCAACCATCAAATTCTAGAGAAAGATTTGAGGTTTGAAATACAAATTATATAATAATACAAAAGAAGACATTCATTTGCACTCAACCCAACACTTATATTTTATAGTGTTAAAAAAGTAATGGAAGGCTGAGGGTATCCAGACTACTGTGAGCCAGGTTGGCCAAACCCACAGCAACTGGTAAAATGGTAAAAGTCACATGGGACACAGGGTGCACTTATCAGCATTTAAGAGTTTTGAAACACCATTTTACTTTATATTGAATTTTCAGTTGCGTGGAACTGCCATATTCAATGCTCTGGCTAATGATTGGGCCTAAAGCAGCAACAGAGTGTGAAGAAATACACATTAAAAAATGCATTTTAGGGTGAACGCAGTGTTTTGGCTGGCTGCAAATGATCATAATTGATGGACAACTATGTCCGGAAAAATACAACAGCAGTTGCTGCTGCTAATAAGGGAAAAAGAAAAAAGCCCAAGATGAATCCTTTGCATCACTTTCAGGTATGTTCACAAACTTGAAACTTGTCTATTTAAGTTAACAGGTGAGATTAAACATGTTTAACTCTGTTAATATTTTGATCACCATCAACTCATCTGCCTGATTTGATACTAATGCAATTTATGTCATGTAATTTAAATTATCTTAATGTGCATTGCGTTTTATACCATGGTAATTTCGTAGGGCTATGTAGGGCTGTCATGATTGATAAATTGAATAAATTGAATTGCTTGATTTTGTTAAAAATCCTTGATTGCAATGTACCTGTCAACTGACCAGCAAAATAACAGAAGTGGCACATTCCTCTGATGAGAATACAATAACTGCATTATTAGACCATTTTCTAAGGCTGGGCAATGTATTTGAAGCAACAATAACAATTTAAACAACAACGTGTGTCCACTGTTGAGCGTGCTAGTGCACGCCTGCTTTGGGCACCCATTTGGCCAGCAGTGGCCCTGAGATGTTTATTCTTGAAATAATTACTGGCAGCTAGTTTACCTTTTCTTAGAAGGTCCCATTTGATTTCCTTGTCTCGGGAGGTATTATTTTGCTTTACAAAACAGACCAATTGTCAATCGTAGTTGAAAATAATTTCATATCATTTTCACTGTTCTGTTATTATTATTATTATTATTATTATTATTATTTTGCCGCACCTGCTAATAGCAAGTGATTTATGAGGATAACTGCCCACAGAAGGGAAAAGTACAAAAATGAACATTCTCCTATTTATAGTTTGTAAATGTTTAAATACTTGCAATGGATGTCTCTTATTTTATGAATCAAACACATAATTCAGCTAGGAGTAGCTTTGTACAAGTTCTGTTTAACCATGTTTATATTTATTAAATTTACCAAGTTCCCCACTAAGACCATAGCAAGGAAAAAATGTCTTTTGGATAGCAGTTTCAGGTACCAGCAGAAATGGACCTGACAGGGGATCCACAGTAAGTCATTGTACTTCAGTAACAGGTGTCGTTTGATGGGTTGATGGTGTAGAAAATTTGCAGCGGTACAGCGCTTGTATATGTATTTGCACTACTCTTGCTAGATTACATTGGTCATCGTGGAAATGATCTGCCTCTGTTTGCTCGTCGTCAGTAGATCATGGAATCACACATAGAACTTTCCATTCAAATCAGTCCATTTTTGGAATTGTGCTCTCATTCTAATCTGCCCAGTTTAGTAAATCTGGCCCCTAGTCTTATATTCCCTTTTAATGTGACCTTTTAATGTAATGGCTTCTGAATAAATGGTTAAATAGAAGATTTGCTGAAAGACAGTATACGTTTCTCTCACCAACAGCTTCATATTAAACTTAATAGCAGATTGTCATAAACTTTAACAATTTAATAAAATCTGAACTGCTCATTTAAGTAGCCTGTTTAATTCCAGAATATATTTTATACTCAAATCTGGATATGTGAATATGGTCAAAATATAACTTACAGTCTAAAAGAGATCACATGCATGTCCAAACCACTCTGCTTCTGGATTCAAAATCCCACCACCCAGTTCTTTACGACTTTGGGGAAAAAAATACAATCTTTGTAAAGTTGGGCCAGATATTCCAGAGACAATCTTTCCCAGAGTGCCAGCAATATTCACAGTGCTTAGAAAATCCCTTATAAGTTTCTCACACTCAGCACGCAAACAGTAATTAATCAAGTATGCAACAAGAGACCCAGGTTCAAATCCACTGTGAGACACCAATGTGTCCCTGAGCAAGACACTTAAACCCTATTGCTCTAGAGGCGTGCAACCTCTGACATATATAGCAATTGTAAGTCTCTTTGGATTAAAGCGTCAGATAAATGTAAATGTAAAAAATAAGACGGTCAAATGTTTTCCTTACTCCCAAGTGACCTGCTACCTCCCCATGAGCTGTCTAAGCCATTTGTAACTAAATGAAAATAACCACTTCCACCTGTTTCAACTGAATCAGCCCTACCATTTCTCTCACTAACTTCAGCAGAACTCAGGCCTTGATGCCGAGATGAAATCACAACGCCTTCAGTTTTAGCCTCAGTCTCACCCACCAAAACTTTAGCACGTGTAACTGACTCAGACATAGAGTAGCAAGTGTGACCCCCATACAGCATCAGTAGCATTTTTCTGACTTTTCCCCTTTAAAACAGGACAGTCTTTCTTCCAATGCCCCTTTTCTAAACAATATCAACACACATCAGCATCAGCATTCTTAGCCTGACCAACAGGTGTAAACGCAGAATACCTAGAGTTGCACCTCTGTGTGACTGATTTGAGTGTGAATCTATTTTCCTCTGAGTAGTTGACTCCAATGGACCCAATTTTAGAAGACCCCAAGATTCTATCGAAACATCTAAAACGTTGTTCCTGATGAACCTTACCAGTTTAAACTAAACTTAGATGTCAAAGCAAAATTGTCAGCCATAATGGCGCCTTCCGCTGTGGTTTTCATTTTATGCTCAAATACATGTGTAGCAACACGCTCAAAAAGGATATTTCTGAACTGTTCTAAAACAATTCAATTAGACAATTCATCAAAAGTAGTGACTCCCACTGCAGAGCATTAAAGGGGTGGTGATGGCACAGTGGAT
Source organism: Pimephales promelas (assembly GCF_016745375.1). The sequence continues at coordinate 729,114 of NW_024121421.1, forward strand.
AAGACACATACCTTTGGTGTGAGAGACCCGGGTTTGAATCCACTCTAGTTGCTCCAGAGGCGTGCGACCTCTAAGATAGCAATTGTAAGTAAATTTGGATAAAAGGGTCAGCTAAATGAATAAATGTAAATGTAAAGTGACCATTCAATTCCCTTGCTACCTTCAGCGCTTAGTCTAGTCTCAACCGTTCTAAAGCCACATCACGTTCACTTTTTATTCTTTCCATCGCTAACTCACATTGAGCTTCTATTTCTTTCCTCTCCGCCTCACGTTCAGCTTCTCTCTCTTGACGTTACGCTTTTCTTTCTGCTCTGCCTCACGTTGAGCCTGGACCTGGTTGTCGGTCTCATCCTCCAAGTACCATGGAGAAAACGAATGACCAGCTGGGCCAATCCTTTAACCCTTTAGGCACCAGAAGTTTTTTCGTTGAAAACGTTCGATTTTGACATCTTAATTTAAAAAGGCTATATCTTAAAATGGCAATTATGACTGCGAGGGTTGACTGCGATTTCACTTTTTTCATTTTAAATAGTGTGTAATGTTGCTGTTGGTGCATGAACACTGAACAGTATCTGCAAAGTTGCAGCGCTGAAAGTTCAGTGTAAGCAGAGATATCGCCTTTTAAAAATCAGGAAGTATATTGCCTACAAAAAACGACTCGATTGGGACTACAGCTGGGTTATGGTACGTCACTAACCCACACATTTGCATCAACCACTCCCTCCAATATATGCAGAAAAGGGCATGCGCATATTTCAGCAGCTCCAGCTCGTCAAGTGTGTTGTTCACGCAGCTGTCAGGTCTTCTGTCTTCGAGCTTCCCACAGATGCTGTACTTCGTCAACAATGGATACTATTTATGTTTGATTATGTTCCTGAAAATGACGATCATAATCTAGCTCTCTGTGCTGCGCATTTTACGGAAGACAGCTTCCAGAATCTCCAACACCTGATTCAACAACTAAAACATGAAGCAGATCCAACTTTAAAACCAGAGGCAGCAGTTGTTGGACCACAACCTGTAAGTAGGCTAAGACTTAATCAGTTTAAATGTATTTGCATGTATAATTCCAGACGTAGCCGTTGTGTTTTATTTTTTTCAAATGCCAGCGCTGGCTTTATTGCCACTAGGCTATTAGTTATGCTATTTTGTGTCTACGACAAACGCGTACAAACATGAATTTTGTATAAGTACTAATGTTGTAAATGTATTTTTCATGTATGTTTTATGACGTTATTTTCGATTTGATCAAGAACGTAAACTTGCCAACGCTGTTTGAGTATAACAGTAGCCAGTCAGTTGCTATTATTGCCAATCAGATGCTATTGTGTAAAACAAACGTGTATAAAGTTAAACAAAATGTGGCAAAGTATCATTCAGAAACGTTTATTAATAAATGTAAGGTCATTCCTAATTTATTTGTATTTTTTAATACATTTTAATCATTAACTTTAAAAAGCACACTCTTTTTACGACTAAAATAACAGCCAAGAGAAAAAAAAAAAAAAAAAAAACTAATTCCCAAAACTTAAAAAACAGAATTTGGGAAAAAATAAAAGGGATTTCATAGGGCCCTAAGACACTTCGGGTTTTACGAGACAGTCGACGGAAAGGCAAATGCATATTTCTTGGCAAAATGTTGACATTAATAAATGCATAAAATTTCCTTATTTCCTTTTCCCTTCTTTTTCTTTTCAGTCACATATATCGTTGATGAAATTTCTTCCAATATATTGAATATCGTAGATATCGCGAATCGTGATATTATCATATCGTGGACCACATATTGCCACAGAATTGAATCGTGAGGTACCTGTATTGTCCCACCCCTACTGCACAAAGCATATCTAATGAAACATCACCCTTTGAAATAAAAATGTTGTTGAAGTTTTTTTGCAGATAAATATGGTGAGCCCAGATATAATGTGTATATATATGTGTGAACGTCTAATTCACTTTAACGTGTTCTCATACCAGCAATGCTTAGTAGCTGTATGTTCACAGCAAGTACATAGACCGATTGCTGCTGTTGTATAAACACAAGCTGCTCAAATGTTCAGTAATTCACTCCTGCATCAAAGTCAGGACTGTTAACAACTGGATTGTTTTGAAAATGATATGTCGCCGAATTCTATAACTTTTTGACCCTTGAGTCTCTTCTCAGAGGTCAGACACAAGATTATGGGTAACACTTTACAATAAGGTTCATTAGTTAATACAAAGACAGCTGTTCATTGTGCGTTCATCTTAGTTCACAGTGCATTAACTAATGTTAACTAATACAACCTTTGATTTTAATAACGGATTAGTAAATGTTGGAATTAATATTAACTAAGATTAATGCTGATCGAAGAATTATTGTTTATTCTTAGTACATGTTAACTAATGTTAACTAACATTAACAAAGATTAATAAACACTGTAATAATGCATTGCTCATCGTTAGTTCACGTTAGTTAATGCATTTACTAATGTTAACTAATGAACCTTATTGTAAAGTGTTACCAGATTATGTTACTTGTCAACGCTTAAGCATAATTAATTGCTGAGGCAACATGGGCAAACCAATGGATACGCAGAACCAGGAAGTAGCTCTGCCCACAACTTCCTTGCTAAAGCTGTACTTACAGTTCGGAAATCTGTTCCCATCCCTGAAAACAGACACACACACTCCACCTCAACATAAACAGCTTTACACTTATACTGTATGAATACCTTTTAAACCTATAGCTCCTCCAGCAGTCAACACGAAGCACAAGGTCTTTAAAAATAGGGTTTTATTTATCCAACATATCATGTCAGCCTGTGACAACTGAGTGGAAAAAGAGCAAAAATAAAAGGATGCTATTAATAAAATGCATGTACATATGTATGTATGACTACTCGAGGGAGCTACACTAAAAACTCTTTCTACTTGGGGCTAAAACTTCTTAGTCTAAAAAAACTTTAAGTCTTCGTCCTTGTCTTCTTTTGCCTCAGATAATAAACGTCCAGATATGTTTATATTCTTAATATTTACTTAGTTTGGAGAGCTATAATTGCCATGCTAAGTTTTTAAGGCCAATTTATACTTCTACGTCGAGGGTACGCCGTAGTGTACGGCGTTGGCTACGCACGTAGGCGACGCCGTTGTGAGCATTTATACTTCTGCGTTCAGGTCTTGGTTGCTCTGCAGTTCTGCTCCGAAACGCTAGTTGGCGGCGGAGGGTTTTATGTTCCACTGTGTTTAGATTCCTCGCAGCTAGGTTACTACAAGCAATATCGACTGAAAGAGAGCTGATCATGTTGGAGTTGGAGCTTATTGAGGTGGAAAAACAGTTCACTTTAGTGAAATTACACAAACTGAAAGGTAGAAATGAGAGAAGATGTCAGAGAAGATGGTACGTGTGGAAATGCGTGAGGTACGTGCAGAAATACGTAGGAGGAAATGCGATGCTACCAAGCCGACCAATCACTGATCTTGCGGTCCGCGTCGTCGCGACGTGTAGTTACATTTTTAAGAGGTGCGCGTCAGGCTACGGCGAAGGGTACGCGATATGGGACGCGTCTGTGCGTATGCTACGGCGTACCTACCGCGCGCACCCTACGCAGAAGTATAAATTGGCCTTTAGTGCTTCACGTATTGTGCCCTTTTTAATTATGTGTGTAACACAGGATTGGTGCTAATTAGTTCTGCCTCTACAGTAACAAACTTAACTAAAAAATGTAAGGCTGTTACAAACACAAACACACTTTCACAGACTCCATCAACCATTTTCACCACAAACAAAAGTCATATTTGAATCTACAGTATTATATATATATATATATATATGAAGAGTTCAGATGCAAATGCCTCTAAATGCCATTTTAAATGTTCTTCTTTAATGATGATTTTTATCGATTTTTATCAGTAATTTCACTTAAATGGCAATGATAATTACCTATTAATTGTTATTTAAGTGAAATTACTGAACTTAAATATACAAGTTTCATAAAAATCATCATTAAAGAAGAAAATTTCAAATGGCATTTAGAGGCTTTTGCATCTGAACTCTTCATATATATATATATATATATATATATATATATATACATATATATATATGAAGAGTTCAGATGCAAAACCCTCTAAATGCCATTTTAAATTTTCTTCTAAAATGACCATTTTTATCAAGCTTGTATATTTAAGTTCAGTAATTTCACTTAAATGACAATTAATAGGTAATCTTCATTGCCATTTAAGTGAAATTACTAAACTTAAATTTACAAGCTTGATAAAAATGATCATTTTAGAAGAAAATTTCAAATGGCACTTAGAGGCTTTTGCACCTGAACTCTTCATATATATATAATTCCCGGGAGCAGAAAATCTCCAACATCCCACTGTGGTCACCTGATAAACTGCATAGGAGGCCAAATTCAATGAAATTCTACAAAGTTAGTCCTTTGATGTTGAAACAAATACAAAATAAATATTTGTAATTCTCAGTTTTAGATGACATTCTGATCAATCATACAAAGACAGAGCGATTTGGTGTGCAAAAAGAATGGATGAAAAAAATACAAAACAATATACTGTATAAGGGTATGTGCAAGGCGTGTGTCATTGCCCACTGACAGCTGATGTTACAGGAGCTCCAAAGATGTGAGGCATGCCACACAGCAAACCTCTCCCTGCACAGCTGCTCTGCGGTGTGATACTGACACAATCCTTATGGGATATTCTGCTGAGTAAGGTAAACCTTCTCACTGTGTCACCCTCACACACATACCTTCTAGGTATTTTTCTAGGGAGTTGTCCACATTCAACAAAAGTATACTTCTATATTGTTCTCCTTCACATTGAACAATTATGCCAATCAGTTCATCAATGAACTGTTTAATGACAGTATTGAAAAAATAAATATAAAAAATAAATACTTAAAATGCAGAGTGAAACAAGTAGAATGAGAAAACTCAAAAAGCAGAAACTAAAATCAGGTTCCACTTCCTTATTGATGAAATCACACCCATGGTCATGTTTCTTCCTTGCAAAATTAAAAGCACAATCAACATAGACCAAACATAATGATTTGATTATTTAGATAAGCAGATATAAATAGGCAACTAGACACAAATGCACAGTAGCCTACAGATTATTCGGACCAACTGTACTTCTAAACTGATTGAATCAAACTGAGAAGAAACTGAGAGTAGTGAGTGTCACAATTCTGCCAGATCACCAACTGACAAACCTGCATAAAGTGTAGATTACAAAAACAGTACTTTCTATACATCTCTCTAAAGACAAAATAGATTTACCAACATTCTGAAAGATCAAGAAAGATTTACTCACCAGCAATTCTGTCTCGCTCCATAGCTGGATTATAGATCCTAACAGCCACATGTGGTTTCTAGTGTTTCTTCTCCTCTCCCTTTATTTGCAGACTTCCCCTTTTGGTTTTTCCGAGAGTTTAGTCATTCTCCCCCTCCTCTCTCTCTCTCTCTCTCTCTCTCTCTCTCTCTCTCTCTCTATGTCCACTTACTTTTTCTTTCTTTCTTTCTTTCTTTCTTTCTTTCTTTCTTTCTTTCTTTCTTTCTTTCTTTCTTTCTTTGAAAATTGTTCAAAGTGTTTAATTGACAAGTGCTTCCAATGCACTGACATGTGCTAATCATATGGCTTCATTCCATCTTCTTTTGTCTTTCTTATTTCCTCCTTTGACACTGAAGCCTTATTGTATCTCTGAGATGGGGATGAGCCATTTGACTGTATCAACAGCCTCATACTTTCACCAAACAAGAGAAGTCTGTTGATACAGCTGAAGCAACATGAATTTACTATTTCATTAAAACATTGAAATGACGCAACTATATATTTATTTTGTCTAGCACCTGAACATATTTGTGTGTGCTTTTATTTAAAACAAAATCATGATGACCTATGACCTAAACCTCACACATCTAAGATCAAATCTAGCATGGCATTCTGATTAGTGTATGTGAAAGAAACAGTATTAGGATACAAGACCTCCTCTCCATTTCCAAAGAATAAAAACAGCCTCATATCACTCTACCATACTGATGATTATTCCTTCTGGGTCACTGATGACGCAGATGAAATAAGCCTATAATAATCTGGTTCCAGAAATAATTGGCTTTTTTAGGAAATACAGTATTTATTTTGCTTGAATATGCTGTTGATATAAATCTTCTGACGGGGTAAAAGACATGCCTGCAATCTAAACATCAGTGGTTATACTGCTAACGGTTTATTTTTATGTAAAACTTTTTTGGAAAGTAAGGTTTCAAAATGGACTGAATTCTGATTCTGATTCATTGAAACAAGTCCACCAGTTTCCTGGGTTTCACCAACTTTTATAGGAGATTCATTCGATGCTTCAGTTTCATTGTGTAACCTCTCGCAACGCATTCTCACCCCATGGCGTCACCTTTGACCATGCTTCAATATTTGACGTTTTAGGCGACCTTAAGTGGTCAGTGGACCACTTAAATGACACGATCCTACGGCGTCATCTAACTGACGCTTTAGGACGCGGTTAGGTTTAGGTCTGGGGTGGGGGTAGGGTACACGCGATCCTAGGGCGTCATCTAACTGATGCTAAAGGGCGCCTAAAGCGTCAGATATTGAAGCATGGTCAAATGCTTCCCAAGCCATTGTAGCGTACAGTTAGGTGACGCCTTGGGGATGAGAATGGGCTGCCTCTCAAAGCTCTCACCAGGAAGTCTGGCACATCCTTCCAGTGGACAGAGAAAGCTAACCAGGTATTTAAACAACTCAAACAGCTATTTACTTCAAATCCCATAAAATATGGGAGCCCTCCTAGGTAAACTACATCCCCACGCAATCCTAATCAGTGTTCCCAGTTTACCTCAAGATTCTGGAAGACTTACGGATGTCTAATCAGTTCCACCATCAGCTTGTCCTCAGAGTTCCATCCCCAATCCAATGGCCAGACAGGGAGAGTGAAGAAGGATATTTAGAAGACCCTCAGGTGTCTAATTTGTTAATTTGCTAGTTGTTCTGGGTGGAATTTTTCCCATAACACGCTCCATTACTCATCATTGGGTATGTCTCCATTTAAATGCCAGTTTAGGTTTCCCCCTATTTTTAGTCCGGAGGTGCCGGGGGATTGTCTCCAAGGGGGTAATCCATCAGCCGGAAGCTGAAGCTGCCTCCGGGGGCCGCCATTGTAGCGTACTATCACCTGCTGTTAGCATCCCATTGACTCCCATTCATTTTGGCGTCACTTTGACAGCGAATAACTTTATATCTGAGGCGTCCAAAGACTCCATTTATCCATTATTTATTTCTAAAGAAACACGACAATGTATAAAAGGCTCCATTACTTTGTATGTTACGTTATGGCCACGTAGAAGCCGTTCTTGTAAAAATAGGCTAAATATTGCGTCATTACCACTCGACTGTCCGTCGCACAGTAGAGAATTACCGTATAGACACGAAGGGAAGCTCGCATAGCCTCGCAGGCAATCTTTTACTGTCTTAAGTCAGCTCATGGCATAAATAGAAGCAAAATGACAAAATAACTAATCAGAATACTTACCAAAAGTTGCTCCAGGTCGCGCTTTGCCGTCTCTGTGCACGATTAAAATTTCTCTTGGCACAGCTACTATAAGTCAGTCAGTTTGCTTACGTGACATCTACGTCGTCAAGCTCAGTTTGAGCCTGCGCAGAACGCTTGGCTATCAGGAAGTGAGTGCCCATGTTGAGCTTCAGCTCTCTCTGTTGAAATCAACGGGGTCGCTGTGTCCATTTCTTTTACTGTCTATGATTGTCTCGGAACAACAGAAACAGGCCATTTGATGTCGGCAGATATCTCCATCACTCCGTCCTAGGCAGAGTGTGGCTTTTGACTCAGAATCTTTCATTGCACCTTGAGTCACAGAAACAAGGTTATTTTGCCTGCAAATGCCTCCTCCCAGTTGTCAAGAGGGCAACCATTGGCAAGAACTCTCAGTTGTACTTAGTAACCATTATTGATGATACTCACCTGTAGGGGTGTGCGATATGACGATTTTTAATCGTGGACGATTAAAATGTCTCCACGATCTGCTTTTGAAGAAATATCGTAGTATCGTGTTACAGTGCATTCTATCAGTTCAGTTCTGGCGCCCCGTCTCAACTGTACAACGCGACGTAGCCTACACATGATCACACGTTAATGAACAGGTACGGGACACTGCAATTCACAAAAGTTCATTATTTGCATAAGCCTTGCTGGTTAAACATTTAATTCACGCGCTAATGCGCTGTTCTAACGTGCGCTTTCCTGACCGCATAAATTACCCACGACAATCACAGGCACTAGAAGCCTGTCAAACAGCGCCTGAATACTGGACTAAGTTATCTTTCGAGTCTTATTATGCTAATACTGTTAAATACACACAATGTTTACATAAACAGGCTATGTCTAAAGTGAAAGCAAACATTTGAGAGAATATCTGGTGTAATATGCGTCTATATTAAACGCGTCGCGTGCTGGTCTAAAATCAACAGGAATAAATAGTACTGCCGCACGTCCTTAAAGGGATAGTTCACCAAAAAAAATAAAATAATAATCTGTCATTATTTACTCACTCTAATGTTGTTACAAACCTGTATTAATTTCTTTCTTGTGCTGAACACAAAATAACAATTTTTTTTTTTTATGTGGGTAACCAAACAGTTGCTGGTCCCCATTAACTTCCAGGAGAGAACCAATAAAAAACTATAGGGGGACCAGCAACTGTTCGGTTACCCACATTATTCAAAATAACTTTTATTTTCAACAGAAGAAAGAAACTTATGCGGGTTTAAAACATCTTGAGAGACTAAATTAAGACCATTTTCATTTTTGAGGGAACTATCTCTTTAGTAAAAGAAAAAAATACAAGGAGAAAATCACTCACTGACTGAGAACTTTAATAGTAGCTTTAATAAGAATCAATTTATTCAGTGAAGTCTCTGTAGTGTTTTAATTTCATATTTGTTTAATTTAATTACTTTCTTCAATGCTACTGCTAAATACACCTACTGCATCTGAAAAATAAAGCACTATTTATTTAATTTGAATATTAATTTGTGTAATGTTTATCTTGTCTTATTTTTTTAATAACAAAGAAAATAATGACAAAGATTTTTATCTTCGCCACCTAAATGTATGCCTTTCTTTTTTATTTTGTTACCTAAGGCTTTGTTTTTAACATAAGGACATTAGTTTGGCTGTAATGAACACAACAGCCACTTGCAAAATATTAAAACCAACTTGAAAAAGAATCGTGATAAAAAATCGTGATCGTGATTTTCCTAAAAAAATCGTGATATGATATTTTTTTCCATATCGCCCACCCCTACTCACCTGTGTAGGGCCCTTTTGAAGTTTGCCTTTATTCAGGGCCGGATTAACCATTGGGCCAACTGGGCACTTGCCCAGGGGCCCACAACATCTAAGAGGCCCTGGGCACCAGCGGCGGAGTGGCAATCGGGAGAGTCGGGAGTTTCCCCGGTGGGCCGGTGGTGTTTCGAGGCCGCGAGGGATGGTTTGATAAAATGGAGCGTATGTTTGCACTAAGTGCCTGTCTTTTTATGAAAAAAGATGCCGATCATGTCACAGCTAAAGTGGCGTAGGTCGGAACGCGCTGAGCGCGTGAATGAGCTTTTGATCCGCAGCGCTCGGACCCGAGTTCGAATCCACCTTTTGCTGAAGTCTCTTCTACCCTTTTCCAACACATATGAGATGTAAAATGTTTAACCTAACATAGGTCTCTAGCGTGTTATTTTGCCAACAAACTAAAATCGAAACCATGACATGGCTTTTTGCGTTCATAAAACAGCACAAGACTTTAAGAATAGGCATCAGTGCTGAGTGATTTAAATAAAAGTGTGCACTTTGCTCACGCGATCAGGATGGTCATCTGGTGTTTTCTCCTAAATATGGTCATCTGGTGTAAATATCCTACTTCCTGCTCAGCTACTGTTCGGACGCTCTTGCTTACCGCTCCGCGCTTTGCTCTATTGCTTTTATAATTTTAAATCGCTCTATCGTTTTTATATTATTTTATTTTATCTCCTTTTTATCACCTAATTCTAACTTCAGGGCTCAAACGTTTGATTACTACAAAAAAAGCAGAATTCTTTCCTCCGACCAGCCTCCCACTGAAAGCTTACATTCCGGGGAAGGAAAAACACAACTGCCTACATTCCAAAGGATAAGAGAAAATGCCTCTACTGGAATCTACTTGCTGCACTAACTGTCAGAGACTTTTACAAAGGATTGCAATTATTGAAACAAAGTTACTTGCGGGAACACCACACCAGACGGAACACACAACAGAGCTTCATCATGGACGCCCTCAGCATACAGTCGGTGAGTCCCAGAAATCTAGTGCTACTCGACAGGCAGTACTGAGTGTAGAGAAACAAGCCGATCGACTGACAAATCGATGGCACAAACGGCGCGAGACCCAAAGGCACTCGAGAAATCAGATTTTCACAAGCATCACATATTGCTGCAATAGCATCTTCGGTAACACTTTATAATAACTACACGCTAATAATCATTAGTTAAGCATGAGTAAACCATTAATTCATCATTCATAAAGCATTAATAGACATTAATAAGCAGTTCATAAATACATCTATAAATGCTTTCTTCTTGATTAAAAAGCATATCTATAATTTGTTTAATAATTGTATTTTCATCCTTTATTAATGATCAATTTATCATTTCTAAATGAAGAATTGCATTTTTTATTAACCAGTTATTTAAGAATTTTCAGTGGTTCATACGATTACTTAGAGCGAGTAAGTAAATGATTAATAAACTATTTAAATGTACATTCATACATCTTATTATTCAGACATATAGTGATGGTTACTTAATGTGTTAATAAATGCTTTATTAACATGTATTAATGCTGTAATTAAGGGTTTATTTGGGTTGTTATAAAGCATTTAGTAGTGGTCAGTTAACTATGTTCGTGAGCTCATCTAAAGTGAGGACTAGTCATGCCTTGTAAAGCATTTTTAAAGGCTGTTAAATATTTCTATGTTCTGTATCACTGCGTTTTGTTTGTTACGTTTTACTGTTTAGAAGATTGACGAGTCTTTAAATCACCTTTATAAATGCTTTACAAAGCATGAATAGTCCTCACTTTAGATTAGCTCACAAAAATAGTTAACCACTACTAAATGCTTTATAACTACCTGTATTTACTACATTTACTTACTCTTTCTAAGTGATCTTATGAATGACTGACAACTCTTAAACAACTAGTTTGTAAATAATGCTATACTTCATTTAGAAATTATTAATTGATCATTAACAAAGTATGAAAATACAATTATTAAACACATTATAGATATGCTTATAAATCAAGAAAAAAACATGTATAGCTATATTTATAAACTGCATATTAATGTCTAGTAATGTTTTATACATGATGAATTAACTGTTTACTCATGCTTAACTAATGATTAATAGCGTGCAGTTATTATAAAGTGTTACCGCATCTTCTACTCCAGATACGGCTCTGACAAGGATTGCAAACACTGGTCTCCTACCACCGCCTATACATTTTGAGAACAGATTTGAAGTATTAATGAATGAGAAATCCCTGAATTTGACAAATGTGATCGAACACAGACTGAGTCAGCCTGTAGCTAACACTGATGCTAACCAGTGCTCAAGGTCGAGCAGAAAGCGGCACTCACCTCAGAGCACAGCGGGGCCCAGGACTCTGATAGTGGGCGACTCCATAATCAGAAACATTAGTAGCAGGGATTCAACTACATGCTGCCTTCCACAAGCAACAACTTCTGATGTAAACAGGGAACTTGAGAACATTCTGGTGAAACATAAAACTGCAAATCGACTCATCATTCATGTGGGGAAGAACGATATTCATAAAGAGCAGTCAGAACTCCTTAAGAAGGATTTCAATGAACTTTTTGAAACAATTAAAAGACTGAAAGTTCAGACATTCATCAGTGGACCACTCCCAGCAAGAGGAACAAACAGGTTTTCTCGGTTGCTTGGGCTCAACACATGGCTGCAAAAAACCTGTAATATAAAAGGAGTAAATTTCATAGACAACTTTAATCTTTTCTGGAGTCAGAGGCAACTGTTTCAACGGGATGGCCACCACCCAAACAAACTCGGTTCAAGAGTACTAACGGACAATATCTACTTCTCCCTCCATCATCCTTCTGCTGTGTGTGCCAATCCATTCAACCTGAATGGCACGCACACACACACCTGGACACAATATGAATGACCACAGGACTTCATTTCAGCACCTGAATGGACATATTGCTGACACATCACACAAGGACAATGATAACACCACTCAGCCACAACAACAACCTCTGCTCACGAATACAATCTCAGCAGAGCCCTGCCCACAGTGCTCACCACAGACAGACTGTGACAAATCAGAACTGCTCCAAGATTCAGCACCCAAGGACGACTTTCTGGAAAACAACGAGGGAAACCAGGACAGCATACTACAGCCTCCAATAACACCAGAGCAACAGCCCCTATCACCTGACACGTTCTCACTCTCTCCAGAATGTCCACTTCTGTGCTTCTCAGAGAAAATGGAAAAACGGGTGTATGCTGGAACTAAACTATCGCACTCTTTTGCTGCAAGCCCCCAGCAGGCCCCACAACCACCAAAGCTTGCGGGCACAGCTTGCCCTCCTCCTCCTCCCCCTGATAGAGCTCTTCGGCCTCTGCCACGGCGCCAGGGCTCACACCCTCCTCCATCTGCTCGAGGTGAACCAAAAACAACTGATACCAGCTCTAAATGATATGAGTTGGGTATCCGCTTTGATATCAGTAACTTTCTTAAATGTTTACAAAACAAGCGGGAACCCAGTGTGCCTGAATCCTTCTCTATAGCGGTTCAAATACATGATAGAAAATCTAAGGCCTTCAAAAGTCGCACTGCAAACCCATCTAATCTGGTGTCCATTACACGCCAAACTAAGATTGCTGTGGGTACAAAAAGTATGACTATAAAGTTAGCACTTTTAAACATCTGCTCACTTAAAAATAAATCACTTCTAGTCAGCGACTTAATAACCACATACAACTTGAACTTTATATTTCTAAATGAAACTTGGCTAGAAGACAGCTGCAGTGCAACGGTCCTAAACGAAACATCCCCTCCTAACTTTACTTATATGAGTGTCTGGAGAGCGGGTAAGAGAGGTGGCGGCTTAGCTGCTCTTTTTAAAGATGTTTATGAATGTAAGCAAATATCATTTGGGATTTACTAATATCTGGGTATTGTGTTAAAAAGTGCTCCATGTATTTTACTTATCATTGTTTACAGACCTCCAAAATACTCTCCAGCCTTTGCTGAGGATTTTACAGAATTGCTATCAACAATTGCCTCTGAGTTTGACTGTTTTTCCATCGCTGGAGATTTTAACATTCACATAGATAATGCAGAAAACAATATGGCAAAAGAAAACTGTTTTAAAAACTTTTGATCTGACTCAGCATGTACACGGTCCCACACACAATCGTGGACACACTCTAGATTTACTTATTAGTACGGGTTTAAACATCTCATCGATTGTTATTATGGATGTAGCACTGTCTGACCGTTTCTGTATTTTATTTGATATATTAATCTCTCCTGCGGTTGAAGCTGGATCTGTGTCTGTCAAGAAGAGATGCTTAAATGAGAACACTGGTGTGCTATTCATGGAGGCTATATCTTTAAAACCAAGCATATCTGCCGACTCTGTTGATTTTCTCCTTGATTCTTTCAACTCAAAAATTAAGAGTGTAATTCATGATATTGCTCCTGTAAAAGTCAGGAAGAATAGTAGACAAAAAGCACCTTGGAGAAACTCAACAGCAGTGCAAAATATGAAAAGACAATGCAGAAAAGCAGAGCGCATGTGGCGGAAGACAAAACTTGTAGTCCATTATAACATCTACAAAGACAGCATCCATGCTTTTAATAGGGAACTAGGCAAAGCCAGACAGACTTTCTTCTCAAATATTATAAACAGCAATATAAACAACATACTGAAGAGAGCTACTGTAGAGAGACTGACAAACCCCCCAAGTCAGACTCCCATAGAAATGTCCTCAGACAGCAAGTGCAGTGAGTTTGCTTGTTTCTTTTCTGAGTAAATCAATAATATCAGAAAGATGACCAGCACATCCTTGAGTTGCTCTGGAGTCAGTCAGGTCAGACCACAATCTGTAGTTACTATATCTGCTTTTGAAGAAATCAATGGCACAATTTTGGAAGAAACCGTACAGCACCTTAAAGCATCCACCTGCGCCCTTGACGCACTTCCCACATCTTTTTTCAAAAGTGTGTTAAACTGTTTAGAAGCAGATCTCCTAGAAGTGGTAAATGCCTCACTTCGCTCTGGGAGTTTTCCGAACTCCCTGAAAACTGCAGTTGTCAAGCCCCTCCTGAAAAAGAGCAATCTGGATAAGACCATCTTAAGCAACTATAGACCAATCTCAAATCTTCCTTTCATAGGCAAGATCATTGAAAAAGTTGTCTTCAATCAGCTGAACAAATTCTTAAGCTCAAATGGATACTTTGACAATTTTCAATGTGGTTTCCGATCGCATCACAGCACAGAGACAGCGCTCATAAAGATAATAAACGATATTCGCTTAAATACTGATACAGAAAAATTATCCGTGTTGGTACTACTCGACCTCAGTGCTGCATTTGACACTGTTGATCATGACATACTTCTTGACAGGCTGGAAAACTGGGTGGGGCTTTCTGGGATAGTCCTAAAATGGTTCAGGTCATACTTAGAAGGGAGAGGCTATTATGTGAGTATAAGGGAACATAAGTCTGAGTGGACATCCATGACTTGCGGAGTCCCTCAGGGCTAGATTCTTGCGCCACTCCTGTTCAACCTGTATATGCTCCCAATGAGCCAAATAATGAAAACGAACCAAATCGCTTACCATAGCTATGCAGACGACACTCAGCTCTACTTAGCCCTATCGCCTAACAACTACAGCCCCATTGACTCCCTGTGCCAATGCATTGATGAAGTAAATAGTTGGATGTGCCAAAACTTTCTTCAGTTAAACAAGGACAAAACTGAAGCAGGGACGTGCACAGGGGGGTTGCTCAGGTTGCCCGGGCAACTGCCCATTTGCCCTTCTCGACCCAGGTTGCCCTTCCGAGGAAAAAAAAAATTGTACAATGGATGTACAATTTCACGTAGGCCTAGACAAAAAAAATAAAATAAATAATAATATAAAAATCGCAAAGCCTCATTCACTTCCATTCGGGCACTGAAAGTGAAAGTCAAACTGTTTACGTGGCTGCAGTGCCGCACGCGTGGTAAGGCACCGCAAATTACTCAGGCCGCGCCTCCATCTCTTGTCGCGCGCTAATTAATGTGTACGAAGTCCATGACAAAATGAAGCGAAACTATCCTTCTCGTCACGAAAAGAGGAAGAAGAAAAACATGAAAGTGAATTGCGGAAACAGCAGTCAGGTAAACTTGTGTTCTCTCCTCTCTAGGTTTGATGTCAGCAAAGTTTGATGGTTTTTGGTCTTGCTAACCTATCTGGGCAGACAGTGCATCTCTTGCATCACTTTTTGCCTGACAAATGTGAGAGTAAAATACCATTATTTATTACGTTTTGTTTTTGATAAACGACAAAGTGCAACAACAGTGTTTGTTTACTGCAGCTCGGAAAACATAACCGCGTCGCGTGTGTTGCGTTCATATGCGCGTGCACGAAATGAAACTCGTATTTTTCAAGCAGAAATGTGGAGACCAGAAATACTGTACAATACGTGAATGATGGCACTCCCAATCAAAGTACACATTTTAAAGACACTGATTATCTAGTCTCAGTAAAAACTCTAAACAATTGCACTAATTATGCAAGATAGAAACCAATGTATTGGCAATTTGACATTGATTGACTATTGATTTATTGGCTATATTGAATTTAAAATGATGATTAGCTGGCCATTCGGTCAATATGAATGCAAATTCCTCAGTAAATAACCATAAATCAAGATTTGCTTTAACATGCATAATTTTTTTTTTTAAATATAAAAAAAATCATAGGCTACTGATTCCGAAAATACCCAGGCTGTAGAGTGAACCAAAGTTAATCCCAAAAGCCAAATTTCAGGGTTGTACTTTATTATTTTTTCTTATTTATGTTTACGTTAATATTCACTTGTTATCTTAACATTCTATAAAAATGCTTTATTCAGTAAATATTTTTTGTTTGAACCTCATTCTGTTCTATAGACCATTTTGCAAGATGTAAACAACACTGGTCCAGAAGCACGTCCTGTTTCAGTTTTTTAAAACTACATAAAAGCTGGGATAAAATACAACCAACAGAACATGTAAAACTGAATCAAAAAGTTAAACAACATCTTCAAGATGTTTTCTTTACATGTGAAATAAAGAAAACATTTACAAACTGAAACAGGAAGTGTTTCTGGACCAGTGTTGTTTACATCTTGCAAAATGGTCTATATTGTTGTACTTATTCTTTGACTATTTTGTTTTAAGGAGGGAGGATTGTATTGGGTGGTATTGAGTGGCAATGGCAAATGGTTTACATGGCTCACGGCATCACAGATCAGGTAGAGGGCCCCTTAGCAGAATTTTGCTTAGGGCCCCAGGGGGAGGTCAGGATTGGCAAAAAAGGATTGTATTTTTTCCCGAAATCTAAGCGTTTTTTAAATTTTTTCGAGTTTTTCCTTTCAATCCAGATTATTTCTTTTCAAATAAATAAATAATAATAATTTAAAAAACAATAAACAACAATATGAGGAACTCTTAGTCTTTTGCTCATTTGTCTCATCTCTGACATTTTGCAATCTTTATAAATAATAATAAGACCATAAGATGAGGCATTGCGTTTGGAATTTGGAAGGGGACAAATTCAACGGAATATATTCCTTCATATAGCCCGTGAGGGGGGAGGAGGGGAAGGGGGGGGGTGCCCTTTTTTCAGGTCAGAGCAACTGCCCCTCAAAATTCCTGTGCACGTCCCTGAACTGAAGTCATTGTGTTTGGAAACAAAGATGAAGTTCTCAAGGTGAATGCATACCTCGACACTAGGGGTCTAACAACTAAAAATCAAGTCAGGAATCTTGGTGTGTCTCTAGAGTCAGACCTTAGTTTCAGTAGTCATGTCAAAGCAATAACTAAATCAGCATACTGTCATCTGAAAAATATTTCAAGAATTAGATGCTTTGTTTCCAGTCAAGACTAAGGCTACGTTCACACTGCAGGGCTTAATGCTCAATTCCGATTTTTTGAAAAAATGCGATTTTTTTGCAAGGCCGTTCACATTTCCAATTAAATGCGACCTTTTGTGATCTCCTGTGTGAACGTGAAATGACCCAGAAGTGACCCGCATGCGCAGAAGAGTAATCAACGGTCCAAGACGTCACTTGTTTTTTGCAGAATAGTTCTTTTTTTTCATATGTTGCGAGCTTTTGTTTTATTATTATTATTGCCACAGCCCATATACAAACACAGACAATAATTATTTTATCGACGGGCAGTTTGCACATAAATGTAAGATTTTTCCGATCCTCACCGACCTCGTCATAAAACCCGTTTAATTGATAAGGCGTGTCCGCGGCGCTCCTTGCTTTGTCACCGGCGGCCGCGGTGTTGCCAGATTGAGTGGTTATTCGCTACATTTTAAGGCATGTTCACATGTGTTTTAGCCAGGTTTTCGCTTGGAAGGCTCTATATCTGGCACCCTACTGTACAAAGTTATACTGACAGAGAGCGCACGTTCACATACACCAGAATGAACGTGTTCACCGTAATGTTCATCAGGCAGTAATACAGTATGTTTATTTCGGGCGAACGTGAATAACATGATACACGAAAATATGAACGCGTTCATGCACTATCGTTCATTGAACGCGTTCAGGCACAACACTGGGGAAGAGACACGTCTGCAGCGGCCCACAGTGCAGAAACGCGTTGGAGTTGGAGTGTATTGGCTAGCTACAGGTGCGTGCAATGACGTGCGGGTCGGATATATGTGACCTGACCTCACTGGCCTTCCTAAAAAGACCATAAGACAGTTGCAGCTCATACAGAACGCTGCTGCCAGGATTCTGAGCAGGACCAGAAAATATGAACACATCACACCAGTCCTCAGGTCTTTACACTGGCTGCCAGTTACATTTAGGATTGATTTTAAAGTATTATTACTGGTATATAAATCATTTAATGCGTTAGGACCAGTGCCGCAAAAAGTGGGTATGCGCTATATGCGGCGCATAGGGGCGCAGCACAATGGGGGGCGCCAAAGCGATGGTTAAAAAAAAAAAAAAAAATTATATATAGGCTATATTGTATTTCTATATGTAGCTGCTGTTGTCCGTTTCTAAATCATTTCTGCATTCCTTCAATGTTATATAAAATTTTAGAGGACTAACAGCCAGGCTAGAGTAGGCGCCCTCATGGAGAAGGGGGCGGGTAATATCGCGAGCGGGCGGGGGCGCCGTGAGTGCTGAGCGAGCAGGTACAAGTAGTGAGTTGTCGTCGAAAAAGATGGATAAAACAAAATGCTGTGGGGCTAAAAATAGAAAAAGAAAGAGAGAAAAGGAGATGGCATGTCAATTGATGCGACAGCAGCTAAATAACTGCATGCATTGCTGAAAGCCAACAGGTAGGATTTAAAATGTGACATCCAGGCATAGGCTATCTATATCTCGGTGGCCATCGGGACTACCGGGAGATTCCCGCTGGGCCGACGTGCTTTTCAGCCAATACATTTCATCGTTTTTTAATTTATTTGTCTTAACGGCCCACAAAACTCATACATCGGCGGCCCATTTGTTTGTTTGTTGTTTGTTTTTGTTTTGTTTTTTGCTTAATTGGCGGCGCTGTGCTGGTGTAATGCATTGGTCAAAAAAGTCAGCTTTAGTTTTTTTTTCTGACACACTGGCCAATGAAATATGTCATTATGCGCAAGTATCTTTCAAGTATAGAAATTAGTGCAAAACTAATTATGAAAGTTTTCTTTATTTTTCCGTGCATTTGTTTTACAATAGCCTTTATGGCAATTACTATCATGGGATTAATATTATAACTATTATTATGTAGTAGTGTAATGTAGACAGACACTAACTAAAAGAGGTTGCTGCATACCCCTCTGAAACTGGGTAGTTGCGCCCCTGGTTAGGACCTCAATATATTGCAGATATGCTCACTGAATATAAACCCAACAGATCACTCAGATCATTAGGATCACATCAGCTAGAAATACAGAAGGTTCACTCTAAGCATGGAGAGTCTGCTTTTAGCTATTATGCCAGCCCCCGCAGAGATCAGGTGTGCTCCTACAGTAGTCACATTCAAATCCAGACTCAAAACACATCTGTTTAGCGGTGCATTTACTGAATGAGCACTGTGCCACTGTACGTCTGACTGTTTTTACTGTACTGCTTTAACTGCTTTAATACTGCTCTGACTGGAAGAGATTTTGATGGAGAGCGGGAGAGTCTTCACTTCGATGAGGCGAGTGAAGAAGTAAATTACTTATACTGCTGAGAGTATAAGAAGTCGCTGAGAAACGTGAGCAGAAACGTGCTCTGTGGGGGCCCCGCTGGGCATTATTGGTGTAGCACCACCCCAGCAGAGTACGTCCCTGGGCTGGAGGTCCAGTTGCACCGTAAACCAGCTCAATCTCTTCCATCTCATATAGGGGTATACTGGAAGAAATTTTGATGGAGAGCGGGAGAGTCTTCACTCCGATGAGGCGAGTGAAGAAGTAAGTTACTTATACTGCTGAGAGTATAAGAAGTCGCTGAGAGCGTCGTTAAGGGGAGAAAAGTGCTCTGTGGGGGCCCCGCTGGGCATTACTGGTGTAGCACCACCCCAGCAGAGTACGTACGACGCTCCACGTCCCTGGGCTAGAGGTCCAGTTGCACCGTAAACCAACTTAATCTCTTCCATCTCATATAGGGGTATACTGGAAGAGATTTTGATGGAGAGCGGGAGTCTTCACTCCGATGAGGCGAGTGAAGAAGTAAGTTACTGCTGAGAATATAAGAAGTCCCTGGGCTGGAGGCCCAGCAGCACCGTAAACCAGCTCAATCTCTTCCATCTCAGATAGGGGTATTACTTTATTTTATTTTATTTTTACTCTTAACTGTTTTTATTTATATTGATTGCATTTACTGAATGAGCACTGTGCCACTGTTCGTCCGACTGTACTATACATTTGTTACGAAGCTGGAGACGAGATGAGATCCATGTGCAGCTTTATTTAGAATCATCAAACAGGCAGGGGTCAGGAAACAGCAAAACAGGGATATCAGAGAGTGAGCGCAGAGAGTCGTCAGGTAACAGGCAGAAGATCAGGGCAGGCAGCAAACAGGCAGAAGTCAGGAAACAAACCAGGATCAAAACCAGAGAAACCAGAAACAGGATATACGCTCAGAAATTACAAGCCGTGGCAATGCAATACTTCGCAAAGAGTCCTTGTATGAGTGTAGCTTATATAGGCAGTCTGAAATGAGGTGCAGGTGTGTGTGTAATCAGTCACAGGGAAGAGGCATTATGGGAAACGGAGTTCTGGTGGGAGTGATCAGTTCAGATGTGGAGTGCCCTCTGGTGATTCTCTGGGGCACTCCAACTGGTGATCGTCACAACATTTTATTTTCGACACTGTATTTTATTTTTATTATTATGATTTTTTTTTATTCTACACTGTTTTAATTATTCTGACTTCTTTTGATTATTTTAATTTCTTCCATGTAAAGCACTTTGAATTGCCACTGTGTATGAAATGTGCTATATAAATAAACTTGCAAACAAAAGCAAAATACAAGCTCAAGGGTTTATTTCTTGCAAGTGAAGAAATAAGGACAAAAGTATTTAAATTTTCCTATATTATAGTGTAATGTAGACTAAAATATACTTTTGAAATATTCATTTTCATTTATACACTAGTACATTAATAGGCTATATGGATTTTACGTCATAGGAATAATTATATAAATAATTATTACATTATTGTAATAATTGTTTGGGATTCTAAAACTCCATTGATAATGTAATGTAGACTGAGACTCAACTAAAAAGATGTTTGAGCCCTGTTTATTGTCCTGGTACAAATCAATGCCTTTTCTTTGTTTAACGAGCAGTTCATGGGTTGAAGCTCTTAATTTTGATCTCTCAAAGAGCACGAGATTTATGCATTTAACCTTAAAATGTACAAAAATTTCTTGCGGGGGAGCATGTCCCCGAACCCCCCTAGAGGAACAGTAAATCAGTAAAACTATAAATGCTATATTAAAGAGCATATTGTAGGTAAAAAAAAAATTGAAATTTATAGATACAGTAACCTTGTATGAAAATACCATGTGAAAAGTTAATGCAGGATTTAAAATGTTTTAAAACAACATAAGGGCACTAATTTAGAAGATAAAGTGAGCGTTTCTTGGACTGCTACTAAAAACGGCTTTTTTTTCAACATCGCGTCATTTGACGTCATATCAGGGAGCCGCAGCCTCGGCTCAGTGGAGAGCAGGCTGGTGTTCTGTGAGAGCGCTCGTCAGTCAGTGTGCTTTCGTTAGTTTTTGCATTTTAATTTATCATCGTCATGGTAAATTATTGTGTTTGTGGAGATTGCAAAAACTCCAGCCTGTCAGGACTTCAAGATCGAGTTTCCATTTTCCATTACAATAAAAGTGACGGTGCTATATAGCCTATCTTTCGTTCCTGGTGCGGTTTGAGCAGGTGAAGAGACGGGATTTCTCTTCTGCATCGGCTCGGAAAACGCAGTCGTGTGTAGCGTTCACTTCAGATCAAATGATTAGCATCCCGGCGATATGATGGAGTTCAACATGGTATGCCGAAGCAAGAATATTGATCGTCGTATACTACCAATGGCATCAAATAGTGGTATATAGGTAACTTAGTCATGTCATGCCCTAAATAGAACTTATAATTGAAAAACAAAATTGGTTGTTTAAATACTCAAATCTTTAATGTTCTGTTTATATTATAACCTAGGTGAAAAATATGTATTAAAAATTTACCTGAGTATAGCCTATGCTTTTAGTATAGAAATATACTCAAGTAAGTTTTTATACATTTAATAGTATATAAATCTACCCTAAACATACTTATGTCTGCTGGCCTGTTATAGGATCATAATAATCTGTACAATATTGTGAGCACAGTGTATATCGTTAGCGAACGTGTATAGCCTATAAGCACGTCTCTCACCTAAAAGGCACCTGTCCTGTTCTCCTCTGGTTCTCCTCACATCACAGCTCAATTTTTCTCTGACCATTCTGTCTGACATTATCCTGGCCTGTCCCTGATCTCTTTAGCATAGCAGGCTCATAACTTTATGGCTTGATCCGTCATTCGAGTATTTCCTCAGCGTCCGAAATGTCATGCAATTCATTGTTTTCCTGTTGTGTGAATCGACGACTCTCCCGCTTATTGCGTCACGCCCGCCACGCCCATTTTCAGACGCGGAAGTAAAATTCTCTCACAAAAACGACTGCAGAAGCTTCTGTAGCGTGTTTATACGTATATTTTAAAGAAAATCTAGTTCCTACATTGTTTTTCTATGCATTGACTCGTTGGGTCCTCTAACCTGCAATATGCCCTTTAAGGGTCCACAGTTTTACAAATTCCTATAGGAAAGAACAACCATTTATGAACTTTACTCCAGCATAGTTCAACAAAGTTAATTTTAAGTCATTAAGTCAGTAAAATGCCATATTAAAATGCCATATTAAATGCCATATTAAAATGTCCTTGGACAAAATATATATTTGGCCTGCTTAAGAGGGGGCCTACAAGACATTGTGCCCAGGGGCCTCTGAACTCTTAATCCGGCCCTGCCTTTAGTCATTTGCTGCGTCCCAATTCGCATACTATCCGTCCTAAATAGTATTCGAAAATAGAATTAGTGTGTCCCAAACTGTAGTATGTTGAAATGAGTGTTTCAAAGGCCATACCCGGATGGTCTACTTTTTCCGAAGTGTAGATCGATGCACACTCTACCGGCTGATATTGCCCACAACCCTTTGCGCGTTGAACAAGGATTCGGTTAGAACTACAAACAAGAGTAAAAAGTGTTAAAAAACTACAGAAACGGAGGATGCGCGAGTCCCGGGGTTATGCTGAGAGGTTTAGATAAAGAGGTTTGAGTGATTAATTAACACTATCTGACCTGACGAAAATTTATTTATTCAATGTTCTCCACATTATATTGCATCTGCAGCAGCATTGTGAACTTTTGTAAGGATACGTTTAGCCATTACTTTTTAAATGCATCATTATATTCAAATTACAAAACACAAGGAAAGTATACACATGAAAGACTCATGACTGGCAGATTAATGTGCTCCGATATGGTAGGAAATAAAATTAGATTGAATGGAGGATTTTAACTGTGACGGGATGATTGACAGGGCAGTTTATGGTGACAGGATGCACACAGGACGTGACAGAGCCGTCCGTTAAAGATGACGTGATAGTATGTCCCAAAGCTCAGGGGCGGTTTCTTCATTTGGGCAATTGGGCGACGCACCACCAAAGTGTGAATCACATTCAGAATCTCATTCAACCAGCTAGCTGTCACTGGATTTAGTCCAATCAGCATCATGTCACGTTCTGTGGAGTACCGCCTCTTTTTGGGCGATTTCACTCTGGCTGAGAATCGCCCAGAGTGTTCCCATAGACTTACATTCAAAGATGTTTTTTTTTCGAATTGCAGGCACTGCAATGCATTCTCTATGGGTTCCGGGAGGGCTCGCACTAACGTGCTTACATCGTCATACGTATCCTTAACTTGTGCAGCGATTGGTGGGAACAAACATACACTATTAAAAATCCATGGTAGTCAATGGGGAATGAGATCTGTTTGATTAAAACAGTCTTCCAAATATCTTCCTTTGTGTTAAGCAGAACAAATAAACACATAGAGGTTTGGAACAACATGAGGGTGAGTAAATACTGACAGAATTTTCATTTTTGGGTGAACTAACCCTTTAAATGACAAATAATATTTTAAAACAATTTTAAATTCAAACAACAACAATAAAAAATGAAACACTACTTTATTATCTTTATCAAATTGATTTAAAAAAGATATCTCGCGAGTTGTGGCTACAGACAGTTGAACTTGAACAACTCTGACACTCCCCGGCTGTGTTGTATTTTGGAGTTCATTCATTGGTGTTCAGGAGTGTGTTTTGGTTTTAACACTAGCTACACCTGGAGTTATTTTTGAAAATATTTTTGAGAATTTTGCGCCACGACATGACCCTGCCGCTGGACAAAGGAATAATGGACTTATGTGCCTCGTCGTGAGGTAGGTAAAAGTGTATATAAAACTATTTAAAAATGTTCTATATTTTCTGACAAACACGTTTGGTCATCGCGTAGCTGTTACGTTATAGGCTACTTATACTGTTACTGTATACTGTCAACGACTATGACAAACTTGCTGTTGAATGTTTGTTTACTTGTTTTAAATTTTGAAATGGCTATTTGCATGGGTTTTTTGTCGATGTAAACGAGTTAACATTAGCTAACCGTCTTTCCATTCACCGTGTTTCTGAAAATGAGTGTTTTACCGTGAAATTGATGCATCAATGCATTACAGGCATACGTGGTTACACAATTGCAGTGTCTAACGTTACCCTGGAAAATAAGATAAAGTTGTGCTGTGTAGGCCTGCAATGATTTGAATTGTAACAGCTATAACGTTAGGCTATGTATTAGTGGTGACCCACGATGTGCGTGATTTTCAGCTGACATATTGTTTGCATTCTCAATGAATGGTGCTAGATTATGCCTCATACTGTTGTTTTTGTGATCTTCAGATACGACTGTCCTGCAGACAAGCGGTTGAAGGTTCCCAGATAGCAAACTGACATTGAATCAACGTGGAAATATGACATCGAAACAACGTTGATCTGACATTGTTTTGCTCATCGAATTAACGTTGAACCAACGTCAGACGCGTCATTCTTTCAAAACTAACGGAAAATCAACTTGAAATCAACGCATTGTTTCAACGTTATAAAAGCAAACCAATTTTCGATTTTCATTTAGCTTTGAAGAATGCCGCGTCTGACGTTGGTTCAACGTTAATTCGATGAGCAAAATCAACGTTGTTTCAATGTCATGAGAGACGTCGTTTCCACGTTGATTCAATGTCAGTTTGCTGTCTGGGTTACTCCTCCTCAAGTCTGAACCAAATGGATTTGCTGAAATAAAGGCAGTAAATTGAATATGGTGTTCAGTGTAGTAATTTCCACACAAAACATTATATTGTGTTAAATGTTAACTCTAAGAAGTGTTAAACTAAATATTTTTAAGTGTTACTTTTTAACACTGGTTATGAGTTCATATAATTATTTTTAGAGTTACATTTACTCTCCGTAGGTGTAGTATTTTAACTCCATAAATACATCTCTGAAAAAGTGTTAAAAATTCAACTCCAAGAGCAGAGTTATTTTAACTCTGCGCTGGAGTCTATTTGATGGTCTCACATGTACACTCAGATTGAGTTGATTTTAACTAACAGAGTTTAATCCAAAAAACAGAATTTGCTGTGTATGGAGGAGTGATCCAGCTCTCAGATATAATCAAAAATATCTTAATTTGTGTGCTGAATCTCTTTAATGTGATGTAATTAGTGTAATAATAGTGAGTATAGAAACAAGAAGATTTATTGTTATTAAGTCACTTTATTTGTCATTAATATTAAAGTGAAGTTGACTTTACATGCTTAAGCTCTTAATTTATCCATTGCATGGGTGGGCCTTGTCCTTATCAATCATCCAAATATTTGCCCCCCCTGAGAGATTTTGCAGGAGCCGCCACTGCCAAAGCTTGCCTACTATTTTGCTACACACTCAAAAGTATGTACTTTTTCTTCACAAAAAGAGTACATAATTTTAGGGCGTAGTATAAGGGATGCAGGGATTGTTTTTTGAGCCTTCCTACCTGTGTAACTCTTGACATTCTGTGAGTCTATTGTGAGGCAATGCGTGTGTTTCGTTTTCCTTTTTGTGGCTATTGGAAGATTTGCTTCTAATTTATGTGTCTGTACTTTGTTTTTGAACCTTCTAAAAATAAAAGAGACTTTATACGGCATGTCCCCTTTTGATATTCCTCCACACATCCTCAACCTTGAATTACTTCACTCAGGGATGTTATATATGTAGCTAAATGTTGTGCTATATGAAGAGTG
The DNA here is from genome assembly GCF_016745375.1 of Pimephales promelas. The sequence goes on from NW_024121421.1 coordinate 755,332, forward strand.
ACCACTAGGGCGCTTAAGTGTTCTGTAAGTAACAGGGTTCTTGTATTAAATAAAACAGTTCAAGAAGAAGTGAGTAAACCAGAAACATGCATATGAGTGTTGCTCTCTGTGAGAATATAAAATTGTTTATATAAAGATATGAGGAGTAACATAATATAAATTGGCGACGAGTTGTGTAATCCTGAAGACTTGTAACTGCATCGGATAGTGAACAGCCGGTGTTGGACAAGTTGGAATAAAAAGAACAATCACGCTGAAAGCACCGAGCTAGTGAGCTAATAGGAGCTGTTAAGAGGTGATGAGTCGGTCGTCTTCCGAAGAGTCTAACGTTACAGTGAAAGCTACCAGAAACAGACACATCATGGCTGGAATAATTGTACATATGAATCCTTTTGATGAGGCCGGTGAGCAGTGGGCAACGTATATTGAACGTTTCGAACATTACATCTTGACTAATGAGATTAGTGACAGAAAGAAAGTGCCTGTGCTGTTTAGTGTGCTGGGTTCGAAAACGTATGGACTACTTCGAAGTTTGGTTGCTCCCGACAAGCTTGGAGATGTGGGTTTTGACGAAATTTTGAGAGTGTTGCAGGCTCATTTCGCACCGAAGCCGCTCGTGATTGTAGAGATTCCGATTTCACAAGTGAAATCAGGGGGATGGGGAAACAGTGACACAGTATGTCGCGGTACTAAAAAACCTTTCTGAACATTGTTTGGTTAGTTTGGTGCTTACTTACTAGAAGCACTAAGAGACAGATTCGTTTGTGGACTTAAAGGGGTGATGAACTGAGAAATCAAATTTTCCTTGAGATTTTGACATCTAAGAGGTCATCATATTATAAGAATATCCTGTAAGTTTCAGAACTGAAAACTTCCTTGTTAGTCCAATAAAAGCTTTTATTGACACCAGCCTCTGCAAACGACTCGTTTTTAAAAGTGGGCAACTATGACGACAAAGAGGATAAAACACCACCCCCGCAGAAGAAGATCAACTCCTACTATAACATGGCCGGTTCAGCCCCGCCCACCGATTCGTGCATTACACGCATAGCTAAATGACATAGGCCTACCTTGTGATGACAAACCGGATTGAGCTAGCGAGGAATACAGAATATTGTGCAGTGCCTGGTTGTGGAAGAAGACAGTCGCTGCATAAGCTCCCTCTGGATTCCAATAGGACTGCATGTGTGGCAGTAAGCGGTATAGGGTTTTACTTTATATTTTCCGGTGATAATTGTCGACTACGCCACCCTGAATAATTCAGGGAATATCTAAATAACCCAGCAATTTGCATTAGGTCACAGGTTCGTGTGTGCCAGGAAGGTCAGAGACATGTACAAAGAATTTACAAAAAATAGTTTTTATTGATGTATAAAAGAGTTAAAAAAAAGTGGTATGTCCTTGTAAAAAAAGGAGCGCACAGCGCTACATGCACAAATAATGGCAATTGACAAAAGGTGTCGTGACAGCGGGCAATATATAATGGCTACATCAGCAGTCCTCTACCCACGAGGGTAGGAGGAACAGCAAGAAACTCTACAAAGCTCAATTTACAGGTAATACAAACAAACAATATACCAAACCACCAGGCCGAGTCTGCCGGCGGAAGGACCACTTAATGGCTTTTCCAAAAGCACAATCCAACTCACACACACACACCCACACATCGGCTCTCATTCAAAGGACAGACCGATTATAACTTTGCGATTGCTTTAGAAGTAAAGGAAGTAGACGATGCAAATCCTGCTGCTGGCCCACGGCGCGATCGCAGTGTAAACACGTGGTTCTCAAATGCACTCAGGTTATTTTGAGCGCAATTCACTGCAGAACGGGAAGAAGATCGTACTGAAGACGAGAGCAAAGAACGGTCCGGAGAATGAGAGAGGAGACCCATGCCTTAAAGAAAGCGAGATGTTACTATTCCTCTTTTACTACAATTTCCATCCATTTTACATAACACTTACCACAAGAGAATATTCCTCACATATAATTCCCTCTGGCTACTGTTTACAGCAATCATCAAGACCGCCGATTAACTGGGATACAGAAAGCAACACATTAATGGTAACATAGCGACCCACTATTACTGCACCCCAGTACTCAATACAGAGACAGAACCTACCTGAGGGGTGAACAGACACTCACTCTGAACTCATAACGTGCACCGCCGGAAAAGTGCTGATTGAAACTACAATTTGAAAGAATAATATTAGTAAGGTTCCAAACACCTGATTTAAACCAGACGCGATCAAAACATACCTGAGACGCGAGTAAATGACACACGCGGGGAGGCGGAGTAAAGACGCGACGCATCTCCGGACACAGCCAACTCGCATTAAATAGATGATACTATCCCCTGATAGGATGCCACAACTGTCAATCACTTAACTAATAATGTCACACATGGATAAACTTTATTTCTTATGACGTTCCACTCCAGCTGATGAGGGTAAAACGTCTGTTCGCTTCATTTCACTTAGGATTGTTGGTAACACTTTATTTGAAGGGGTGTGCATAAGACTGACATGACACTGTCATAAACATGACATAGCACCTGTCATGAACATGGAGGAGTCTTTATGAATGTTTATGACTTTTGTCATCAGGTGTCATTAGGTAAATTAAGACACTTTTAATGCAAAGTTGACATTGTTTAAAATGTCTTTGTTATGACAACTTGACATTAACAAAGACAAAAATGTCTTGATTATGACAACTTGACATTAACCAAGACAGAAATGTCTTGACAACTTGACATTAACCAAGAAATCATAACCTGTCACAAATATGTCATAACAGGTCTAATTATCAAACTTAAAGAAGTTAACTTTGTGTTAACATTACATTACCCTGTCATGTGTGGTTGGTTTTGACTTTGGCCGTCATGACACCATTATAACTGTTATGTGTCATGAATATTTTACTTGTCCTCAAGTAAAGTGGAACACACTTTACTAGTTATAAAGATGTCATTAAGGGTTATTACACTGTCACATGCTTTAAAAATAGTGTCATTAATATTTCCCCTTACCTCAAGTAAAGTGGAACACGTTGGACTAGTTAATAAATGTCAGGTTGACAGTTTATGATTGCTTGGTTAATGTCAAGTTGTCATAACAAAGGCATTTATGTCTTTCTTAATGTCGAGTTGTCATAACAAAGACTTTTTGAACAATGTCAACTTTGCATTAAAAGTGTCATAATTTACCGAATGACACTTAATGACAAAAGTCATAAACATTCATAAAGACTCATTCATGTTCATGACAGGTGTTATGTCATGTTTATGACAGTGTCATGTCAGTCTTATGCACACCCCTTCAAATAAAGTGTTACCGGATTGTTTTCTAAACAAGACTGGATTTGCAGACCGATTAAGAGTAAAGAACGGTGCTGTGCCGTCTATATTGGATCTGACAGGAATTGTGCAACACACGGACTCTGGGTCGAACATGTATGGGCGAATCATTCCGGTTTGTATGTTTTCAAAACAATTATCCCCACATACACCGACGAGGTAATTTGAAAAACTCATTATAATATGCAAAACAGTTATCCACTCACAGCAGTGGCCGTTTACTTCCAAGTCTTCAGTGCGAAACGCCCATAAAAACCGTGTGTTTTTGAGCTGGTCTCAAAGCTAGGGTAGAAAATAGCCTATTACTTATTCATTTTGATGTTTTTGAATGCAAAAACCAAGCGAACGTCATAAGTTCACCTCAAAAAACAATAAAATAAAATTTAAGAGTAAAACACCTTCACACCTTCAAAGAAGCACCTTTTGACGAAGAAAGATCTCATGTTTCAGAAAGCAGTCGATTATGCTGTGATCTGCAGAGACAGCAGCGCGTGACGTGCAACAGTTGAGTGGCTCGCTTAAGGTGAACACGGTGTTTTCTCAAAAATGGCGTTGTTGCAGGAAAATTAATCATTATGATGAGGACTGCTGGTACAAAGATCTTGATTGCCACCAGTGTGGGAGCCAAAATCAGTCAAGGCAGAGAATGGAAAAAGAAAGTGGAAAAGCCTGAACAGAAAGGTCACGCAATGAAGCGCAGTGTAAAAGATAGAAAGAAGAGAATTTATCACATTGAGACAAGAGGAGATGAAAATGAAAGTGAGGAAACTAAATCAGACACTGACTGTGAGTTGGGACTGTGTTCCATGTCGAAAAAAGGGAAATATTCACGAATTTCAGTGCTGCCTGTAGTAAATGGAAAGAAAATTGAGATGGAATTGGATATAGGGGCTGCTGTGTCGTTGATTTCTTGGAAACAGTACAAAAGCATGTTTGGTCAACTGCCACTGCAACCCACTGATGCCATGCTCAAGACATACACTGGTGAGTCTTTGGAGCCAGAAGGGGTCATTCATGTGGAAGTAAAGATAAACAAGCAATGTGCTGATATGCCCTTGTTTGTGGTTAAAGTGGATGCACCCGCACTGTTTGGTAGAGAGTGGCTTAGAGGTATTAAACTGAACTGGAAAGACTTAAAGACTGTGCATGAAATTGAGAAAAGTGAGACAACTTGGAGACTGTGTTAAAGAGACACTCAGCTGTTTTCTCTAAAAATCTAGGCACAATGAAGGGAATTAAGGCCGCATTGACTTATTTAGACATTAGACCTATCAGTGTACCCAAATTCTGTCCACCACGTAATGTGCCATTTGCTCTTAGACCTCAAGTTGAGGCCGAACTAAAATGACTGACTGAGCTTGGAGTGATCTTACCAGTGGAGCACAGTGATTAGGCCACGCCTGTGGTGCCTGTGAGCAAAAAGGATGGGGCTGTGAGATTTTGTGGAGATTTCAAGGTCACACTTAATCCAGCACTTTGCGTGGATAAGTACCCAATTCAACGCATTGAGGACCTTTTTGCTTCTCTAGCAGGAGGCCAATGCTTTAGCAAGCTAGACTTATCTAATGCATATCTACAGATGGAGGTAGAAGAGAAGTCAAGGGAGCTGCTAACTATCTCTACACAAAAAGGGCTATTTCGTTTTAATCGGTTGCCATTTGGAGTAGCATCATCACCCGCCTTATTTCAGAAGGCTATGGACCAAGTGCTTCTCGGACTACCCTATACTGTAGACTCACCTAAAAACTCTGGATGCACTCTTGTGCAGGCTAGAAGAACGGAGCCTGCATCTCAAGTCAGAGAAGTGCCTGTTTTTCCAGGACTCCGTGGAATACTTGGGCCACATCATTGATGCAGCTGGACTCCACAAGTCACCAGAGAAGGTACATGCCATTGTGGAAGCACCTGTACCAGGTGATGTCAGTCAGCTACGTTCGTTCCTTGGGATATTAAACTATTACGGGTGTTTCATTCCCGACTTAGCCACAGTCATGAAACCACTGAATGAACTGCTAAATAAGTAATAAATGGCAGTGGACGTCAGCATGTGAGTCAGCGTTCCAGACATCTAAAGCCTTGCTTGTATCACAGGAAGTATTGACCCACTACAATCCTAAGCTGCCCCTCCGCCTCGCTTGTGATGCTTCGCCTTATGGGGTTGGAGCTGTGCTCTCGCACATCATGCCTGATGGTGAGGAAAGACCTATTGCATATGCATCACAAACTCTCAGCAAGGCCCAGCAAAACTATGCTCAGATCGAGAAGGAGGCGTTAGCGATAGTTTTTGGAGTGCGCAAGTTCCATCAATACCTCTGCGGTAACAAGTTCACCCTACTCACTGATCACCGTCCACTGACGTCAATTCTGAGTCCATTGAAAAGTACACCATCAATGGCTGCAGCCTGGATGCAGCATTGAGCGCTTCTCTTGTCAGCTCATGATTATACCATTCAATACCGGAAAGGTGCATTACACGCCAATGCCGATGGACTTTCACGGTTGCCACTCTCCTACACCCACAAAGAGAAGCTGGGTGCAGTAGAGGTGTTCTACACTTCTCAGTTGTACACACTAACAGTCATTAGCACTGAGATCAGGCGAGATACTTTGTCTGACCCCACCTTGTCTCGTGTCTTAGAAATGGTCTCAATTGGTCGTTTTTCCATCTGCGAGGGGCACTGGTGAGGAGCTGTCACCCTATATGTTGCACCCACATGATCTCACAATACAACAAGGATGCCTCATGTGGGGTGTGAGAGTAATTGTGCTACCTAAACTTTCCGGTTCTGGAGGAGCTCCATTCAGCACATGCAGGTGTAGTGAGGATAAAAAGAGCTTGGCACGCAGTTATGTTTGGTGGCCCAGCATAGACTCTCAAATTGAGCTCCAGGCCAAATCTTGCCACTCCTGTTAAAACATACAAAAAGAGCCAGGGCTAGCACCTATACACCCTTGGATGTGGCCCTCCAGTCCTTAGGAAAGAGTACATGTGGACTTTGCAGGTCATATGAAGGACATATGTACTTGGTCACATTCTAGGTGTGGATGCACATTCTAAGTGGCCTGAGGTGCATATCATGGACAGCACCACTGGCAGCATGACCATTCAAGTGCTCCGGGGCCTTTTTAATCGCTATGGCATTCCACACATCCTTGTAAGTGACAACAGGCCTTAGTTCTGTGCTGAAGAATTCAGTGCATTCCTGAAGGCCAATGGAGTTAAACACATCCGCTCAGCACTATACCATCCTACCATCAATGGCTTGGCCGAAAGGTTTGTGCAGACGTTCAAACATGCCTTAAAAGCATCCAAAGGTACAGCCCGTGTGCGTCAGAGACTTGATACATTTCTTCTGACATATCGAAACACCCCTCATGCAACAACATGAGAAACGCTAGCTATGTTTTTCCTCGGACGCAGGCTGCATTCTCGACTGGATTGCCTAAAACCCAGTGTTGCTGGAGAAGTACACCAGTCATAGGATGCCCAACACCAACGGTGCCAACGTCACTCTAGGGTCAGACATTTTGATGTTGGGGAGCCAGTCCTTGCGCGTGATTATAGGAAAGGGGAGGAAAAGTGGGCACAAGGTGTTGTTTTGGAAAAGACAGGACCGGTCTCATACAAGGTGAATGTGGGATCACCAGGGGTATGGAAATTCCATGTGGACCAGATGCTGACACGCCCAGATTCAGAGCCTCAGCAGACTGAAGTGAACCTTCCTGTAAGCTCACAGGTGTTACTAAACCAGAGTGATAGTGACACCACACTGCACCTTCATACACCTCCACAAGAAAATAATGATCAAGTTCCTGAGATCACCTAACCATCAAAAACACACCAATCCGTGGAACCTTCATCTACGGGACATATTCAGGCAACAGAGTCAGTGAAACGCTATCCTGTGAGGATCAAAAGACCACCAGCACATTATCGTGATGAGTGAACAGTGATTAGTTAACTGAAGGTTGTAGGACATGTTTAAGTGTGGGACATATTTGTTTCAACATGCAAGTTATAACGAAAGTAAGATAACTCAGTTTTATTTATATATATATATATATATATATATATATAGATAAAAAAAAGAAAACAGTACAAAGTTATCTGTATGTTGTGCACTGAAAAGTGTGTCATTTATGTTGTGTTAAAGAAAGTTTATTTTATCCCAGATAGCAAACTGACATTGAATCAACGTGGAAACGACGTCTCTAATGACATTGAAACAACGTTGATTTTGCTCATCGAATTAACGTTGAACCAACGTCAGACGCGGCATTCTTCAAAGCTAAATGAAAATCGAAAATTGGTTTGCTTTCATAACGTTGAAACAACGCGTTGATTTCAAGTTGATTTTCCGTTAGTTTTGAAAGAATGACGCGTCTGACGTTGGTTCAACGTTAATTCGATGAGCAAAACAATGTCAGATCAACGTTGTTTCGATGTCATATTTCCACGTTGATTCAATGTCAGTTTGCTATCTGGGATGTTAATGGACATTGTATCTTAGTGGGGAGGAAATGTTATAGATGTAGCTAAATGTTGTGATGAAGAGTGACCACTGGGGCGCATCAGTGTTCTGTAAGTAACAGTAAGTTCTTGTCTTGAATATAACAGTTCAAGAAGAAGTAACATGCTTCTGCGTAATGGAAACATGCGTATGAGTGTTGCTCTGTGTGAGAATATAAAATTGTTTATATAAAGAAATTAGGAGTAACATAATAAGGGAGAACACCAGCTGTGTGTCCAGGAGAATGGGATTCTAGTCCCACTAGAGACAACATTCAAGTAAATAGTCTGGCAGTTCCTGCTTCTGTATAATTGCAAGGGGTTACAGCAGACATTAAGGGTGTTTTCACACTGGCAGTTTAGTTCACAACGGGGCACAGATCAAATGTGAAAGCCGTCATGCAGACCTGGGAGTGCACAGAGATATCGAAATCTTGACTACCTGAAGAAGGTGGTCTGAGTTCGGTTGCATCCAAACTGTGCCGCGATTCGTGTTAATGTGATTCGGGTGCATGCTTGTTCAGGAAGTAAAGTAAAGTAAAAAGAATGCATGCATTTTAGCAGATTACGATGTATTTAGTTTAATAAATCACAAATAAGGGATGATATTGATGATGATTTACCTTGGATACAAGTGAGTGTTACACCGGGTCCTAACTACACGCGACGCGACGCTGCGACACGCGATAAAAGTTATCTTTTCCATGTTAATCAGAGTTTTTGTCCTAACTAGACGCGACAGCGACACGCGAAGTTTCTAATTTAGAAACGGTTCCTATTTCAGCTGACAGAATGAAGAAATTACACTGGTTATGAGTACACATTATTTATTTCTAGTTAAAAATAGGTCACTGTGCCACAAGCGATAACGGATAATTTACCTCAGATTTTGAAAGCATGTAATTTAGCGTTCAAAATGAATTCAATGCAAACATACAACTGCACTTCATAACAAAATTAGTCAATGAGTATACTTTGTTTATGTTTTGATTTTTAATAATGTTAATTCTTGATTTGATTATGTCCTTGCCCATTTCCAAAGCGAGTGCGGGCCAACAGTGCGCTTTCACAGAGAGACTCTGCTCACACGCTGTTCTGAATGTGTGTCATCTCACAGTCGCGTCGCGTCTAGTGTGGACAGTAGAGGTCTTCACAGTGCACCCGAGACCCGTCGGCCCCGGACCCGACCCGGGACCCGTACGGGTTCGGGTCTATATTTTAAATGAGCAGCCGGGTCCGGGTCGGGTCCGAATCTATTACTTCGGGTCCCGGGTCTGTTTAACATTGTGTGTAATACCAACGCATTCTCATCCTTTAGCGTCATATAGGACGCGCTGTATAACAAAACGGCGAAATACTACTCACATGGCACCCGTTATCGTACACGCGCTGAGAACGGGCTGGTAATACACGTGCGATTGGAGTGCAATCTCAAGCGGGTGTCATGTGTCTATGGCAACCAGAGCAGAGCTTCCGCCAAACCGCGCTTTGCATTTTCTCCAATGTTTATAATAATATAAATGAACCGTCTTGTTTAATCTTAAAGTTTTGGTGGTCAGATTCAGACTCAATGAAGAGCAGAGAGCACAGATATGATCAAGCTGAACAAGCAATCGTTATTATAGTTCAAAAGGGCAAACAGTTAAAGTTATTATGCGAGTTAACTCGAGTCAGAATGTGCATGTGTGCAAGGCTGCATTTTTCATCCATCACCGTGACATCAAGTGGACTTTTAAAGCTGAAATAATGAGTGGATTAAGCTTGGAAAAACGAGAGAAATAACATGGATAGAACTTTCTTGTCGATGGATTGTAATGCATCACAGTCAGTCAGATAACGTCAGGAAGTGAGACGACGACTACTAAAATTAGGTAAGACAAAAAGTTTTATTTTTCGCAACTCGTGTGAAATAATATGTGACAATCGGGTCCAGTCGGGTTTGTGTCTTCCTGCCGGGTTCGGGTCCAGTTTTCAAATAATAGACGGGTCCAGGTCGGATCCGGGCAGTACATTTATGACATTTCTCGGGTCTGCACGGGTCCGGGTCCAACTTTTGAAATGAACGACGGGTCCGGGTCAGTTCGGTGTAGCACATTACGCGTCTCTTCCGGGTCGGGCATGAATTTTTGGACTCGTGAAGACCTCTAGTGGACAGACACACTTGCTGTTGCTGGAATTTTATCGCGTTGCGTGTAGTTAGGACACGGTGTTAGGCTGCAGTGTTTTTGTGCATAGCAATCAGGGCAACAAATTACAGTAATGGCAATCCACTATAAGAGTCGGTTTGCATGCCTCAAAAAAGACACTTTCATATGACACACATACATTAAACTCAAGTATCGTTTACTCTGCTGCACATAATCGCATCTAATTAAAGGACACCTATTATGGAAAATTCACTTTTACATAGTGTTTGAACATAAATGTATTTTGGCAGTGTGTGAGCAAAACCACCCTAGAATGATAAAAATCCACCCAGTGTTTTTTTTACAATCTCAATAAATCATATGCACTGTCTCAGAACGAGCTGTTCTAAGATTCAGCTCTTTGTGACGTAGAACTGAGAAAGGGGTTTGATTGACAGTGTGGTTGTGGCCTAGACCCCGCCCTCGGTGATCTGTACACACATCCTCCATTGTTTCAACGACAGCCGGTAATGTCTCTTGGACACATAAATGTTCTGTCGTGGGTTAATCCTGTTGTTGTGGCTTAAAAATTAATCCTCAACTGTGGATCGTCGTCTACTGTTTGCGATCCACCGTCACATCTAGTAACAGTAAGTGTATTTTATGATTTTTGAGCAAATAGTCTTTTCAGTCAATGTCAGGCAATTTAACAACAAATGCGTCTAAAGTTGTTGTCGTCGTAGGATGTCTGTGTAGTAGGCTATATAATTTAAACCTTGTTTGTATAGTGTGTAACTACACGTTTATATATATATATATATATTTAAAGATATTGTGTTAAAAACTGCATAATATATGTTCTTGTTCTGTAAGTTAGCCATCTCCTCACATTTGCCACAGAAGCACCTGTATGACAAGTAAACATGACGCCACAGGTCCCTGCATTTTGTAATTACACTTGTACGTTGCAAACTTTATCACAGTATGTGTATGTAGTTTAAAAAAATTGCGCCAGCATTAGTGTTTGTGTGTGTCTGTGTGTGTGTGTGTGTTCCACATCCATAATTGCAAATGGGACGCGATTACAACAACTCTATAAGTACATAAATGTATCAAATAACCATACCGAGACGTACTGATCCATTCTCATTTGTGTTTATTCTGTCGGAGTGTCTTCGTACTATTTATATATTCCGATTTAAACGTACTGAATGACATTCAAAACAGTGGTTTCTCTCACTCTCTCAGTACCGACTGCCATTGGTATCAAGTTATGCCTTCATCCAAAGGCAGGGCGGGGATATGCAGCTCATTTGCATTTAAGGTCGTATACCCCCGAAACAGCTCATTTTTGAGCAGGCCCCAAAATGACATTTTCAAATGGTTATATTAAATTAACTGTGGGGTATTTTGAGCTGAAACTTCACAAATACATTCTGGGGACACCAGAGACCAATATAACATCTTGTAAAAAGGGGCATAATAGATGCCCTTTAATAAAAAAATCAATATATTGCCATGCATATTTGTGATGACGTAAGATGCATGCAAATGCAAAAGTATAGATGAGTGTGAAAAAATCAAGGAACAATCGCACTCGGACTTGCACAGCAGAAAATGTAACCAGTGTAAAAATACCCTAAATTAGTGGGTGCGCTTCGTTAAAAAACGTGGCAAAATCCCAGCAGTGCAGATTTGTTCAAAGACCATAAAGCAGTCCAAACAGAATGCGTGTATGTATATATATATATATATATATATATATATATATAATTTTGTCTAGAGGAGATTGAGACATTAAAATCATCTCTTTACTGCTTTTTTCTCCATCATTTTTCATTTTAACTGGCAAAACTAAGACAAGTGAAAAGGCAATATAGCGCATAGATATAAAGTCTGGCTGTGATGACAGATCACATCACTGAAATGAATGGCACAGTAACAGGGATATTTATAAAGTCTTATTCTGGGCACACACTCGCCTGGCTGTGGTGTATGAGCAGCGGGTGGAGAAAATAGGGAAGGCCCCAAGCTTTTATCAATCCATCGAAGAGTCAGATGAGATCTCTGCCATACCTTTCAGCACTGACATCAAGCCTGATTCACAAATGCACACAACACAATCTTCTGCAGCCTGTTATCAAAGCACATTCCTCTTGCATGAATGAACATCCTGAAAGCACAACATACACTCATGCTTATGTTTTTTTTCTTTCTTTTTCAGGAAAGCAGATGGACACAGGCACGTGTGCAAGAGCATCCATGCACAAAACAGAGATGCAGATAAATCCACAAATAGCATCAGCATCAGTGTAACTAAAGGGCACATGCCTTACAGCCCTATACACTCTGACCTACAAACATGACTCAGACATGCATATTTTGTTATATAAGCACTTAGTGTTTAATCACCAGACCGGCCAAGTTTGATGGCAAGGCTGCAGGGGAGCAATGCTTATTGAAGCACAGGAAGTAGTCAAAAAAAAAAAATAGATATACAAGAAAAAAGGGTCATGACAGCAGCAAGAAAGGGATGTGATGGGGTGATTCAATGAACTGAAAAGGCAAATAGGAGGACTTTTAAGTGATATAAATTGTGTAAAAATATAACAAAATATTCTTAAAAATGCAGCATACAGTAATCTTTAAAGTCACGAGGTGTTTTTTCTCGACTATTTTTCGCACTGTACAGACCAGTGTATGATATCAAAGTACTGCAAGAGTGATTAGCGAGGGAGGATGGGTCTGTATGCTTTCAAATTGCTCTAGAGGTACTTTGATGCCTTTACAATGGATTTGCTTTAACACCGTTAATAACGCGTTAAACTGACAGCCCTAAAATAAAGCTTTGTAAAAACAATTCATCAGATAATTGCCTGTTGTTGCAGTAATAAAATACAATAAATAATCAAATACAATTCTAGTGGGTTTAAAAACTCACTGGGCTGGAAAACATCAAACTAATCAGGCAATGCTGGTGCTATTTTGACTGGAGTCCTGATTAATTTCTGACCCATACTTTGCCTTAAAGTGTTCTTTACATTGGTTCAAATTTAATGGAAATTCAACACTTGTGATTATCTGTGATGATAAACATACTATAAGAGATATCATGAAATAAAGGCTCTATAAGCCATCAGGGCTATGGAAACAGACAGTACCCTAACAAGCATCTGGAATTTGTGGTTTTGGCTAAATGTTCATGCCTAATGACTTACCATAAGCAGAAAACAATAAAAAGATGACCTGTTTATCTCCATCTGTTCAAAAGCTTTTTCTGTCATGACAACATGCATTAGCTGCACGCTTCAAGAGATATTTATGCATAACCTTATGGGCCTGCTGCATATGATGTCATAGCAAGAGAGAGTGAATAAAAAATCATTTTAACATGAGTTCAAAGAAATATATTATTTGTGAATAAAGATTTATTTTCATAAAGTCTAGACATGCATAACTGTAAGAAACATTACAGTCATAGCAGTGGAAAGGGACTGCAGAGAGCTAATAAGTCATGACTCACTTCTGTTACAAATTTACAATGTTAATTCCACTCTTGCAAAGGAGTAAGTGAAGTTTCTCAGTTTCAAATGTGATGATGAGGGAAACAACTGCTTGATATAACATACAGTCTGCATGTGTAGGAGATCTTGAATCTTTGAAAAATATTAAGCAATCAAACAACCACTTTTTAACATCATTATAAAGGAATGCTAACAATATCCCCATTCTTCTGTTGATAGAAGAGCACATATCCCATTCTTGTTAATAACTGTTAACCATCAAATCACTCTTATATTGTAATATTTTCTAAAAGGGAACTTAATTCAATATATACAGCTACAATTCTAACTGAAAATTAAATACTGAAAATTCCTTCATTTTAACACAGTACACCAGGTCTTATTTTTACAGACTTTTCTTCTTAGTGCGGTTTTGGGCACATATCACCCCTGTTTCAAAGCTTTAAAGATTAGGAAAATGTGATTTGCATATTCTAGCACTATACGTTTAGCTTAAACATCAACTTTGAATAATGTCCTGACCTGAATTCAGTTCTTTCTATAAAAGTTCCATGAGTATCATTTTTGTTCCTGAAACAACCATTATAGACCACTGATTCTCCCTCTGGTGATTTTAAAAATATAAAAGATGTACTAGGACTAAGTGACTTAATGTCTAAATATAGACAGCCCCTAGAATAGCTCAAGCAAGACAGTCCATTTGTGTGTTTAACAATAACTGCCATTGACATGGCTTCAGATACTGGACTAGAATATCTTTTATAAAATAAAAGGACATATTTGTGCAACTATCATTTCAACATTCAGAGAAAAAATATGTTACTGTATGTAGCCTAAAATTACTTGTCATGGAAAATTGGTATGAGGAGTTATGGGGTAGCCTACTCTAAAATTTAGTTGGGGATCACAGTTCACACTGAGAGATAAAAGCCTGTTCTATATTTTCATCATGAAAAATTCACTGAATCATGTTCACAAAAATGAGCTTATAAAAGGTATTCAATTTTCATAGAGTATATATTTTCATAAAGTATATATTTCTGATTTAACATATGATCTGATTGATGCAGCTCTATTTTCACATTAGAATTAAGTGTCTTCTGCCTTTAGTAATAGGGGTCAGTACTGGCCTCATGCTTGAGTATATTTACAGAGAGCTCTTAGATCAAAAGAAAGCTCCAAGATAAATTTGAGCAGGAAGAAGAAATAGAGATAATGTAGTAATTAGCTACTTTAGGCCAAGAAAGAAAGAAAGAAAGAAAGAAAGAAAGAAAGAAAGAAAGAATTCGTACACAATTTCACCATCATCCAAAAAACGTTGTTTTTTTTTTTCATGAAAACAGCATAATTTTTTAAAACTCTAGTCACATACTGTACACATAATGAAAGATTAAAGTCTTACCTTGATGCGAAGTTGTTTTCTTCATTATCAAAAAATAACCACTTTAATGAGACAATTGTTTTATTTCTTTAACATGAATGTTTTAACCTAATTTAGATTTTTTTCTTTATTGTTGTTACTATTAAATTAAAGTACATTAGCGTCCCGTTATCCGTTCACGTGTAATCCGCGCGCGGCTCTTGTTGTCTGTATCTTTCACTTGTCAAAGACAGCGTGGCGTGATAACACTAGTGTGGGCGCCGGGCGCGAGCATATGATCACATCTGCCAGGAGCGCGCTTTATACACACAAGAGGGACTGCAAGAGGGATTTGATGGCTCGATAGCAGTTTCCTGCTATTTGTAATTAAGTATATTCTCTTCAAGAACAAAATTAAATAAAAGTAATGCTTTAGAGCAATGGGCTATATACACGCATAAGTTCCGCATTTGACGCAAGGATGCTCGTCCATTTCCGTTTGTGTAGATCTCCTCGAGGAGAACCGAGGAAAATGGGATTATGGCAGAGTCTTCAAAATGTACTGTCCTCCCGTCTTTGAAACGAAACGTACATACGTTTAGATGTAATTTTATATATAGTTATGTGTTTATTTAATATAATTTTAAAAAGAAGCATAAACACAACGAGGGGTGTCTGTTTTATCTGTTTTTGTGACTAACGTTTCTTTATTATAACCATGGAGTATAAAATTCAATATAAATTCTCTGAATTGCATTGGACTCTATACGATCGGAAGTCATCGAGCATCCTTTAATCCTTCACCGGAAATACCGCCGTGCATAGAGCCCATAGCCTACCTAAATCCTTGGACCGCGGAATGTACCAATAGAAGGCGATTTGGCACGTCTTTAATTAAAAAAAAAAAAAAAAAAACATCTCAGAATCCTGCAGTGCATTATAATTGTCCCAAATTCTTGTTAATGTAGATAAAGCACTAGTCTGTACGATTGCACATTATAACATTAGAAACAGTGCTAATAGTATAAATTAGATGACAGATATATTATAGATTTTATTTTACTGTAAGCTTAATTTTATGATTCTGGATATTTTTTTCACCCTTTTAAATAGAGATCACAGTTCCCTTTCGTAGTCACTCCGAGTTACGTCGGATGACAGAGAATGGGGGTTTCGCCAGGAAAGCCAATCCTCTTCGAGTATTAAAAAACGAGCCAATGGCAAAGAAATGCCATGGGTCTGCGGAATTTGCATAGCGTATCTCCGCCTCACACCGTGAGTAAAAGGAGGAAGCGGACGCAACCGCAGTATGTTTTCGCTTCGGAGCCAAGAGAACTTCTTCACTCCACAAGCCACACAATCTGAGTTTACTACGGTGACTCACCTCTTCGAAACGAGCAAACTCTCTGGTGTTGGTGTGACGGCGGTACCCAGCGAGTTTCACATTGCCTGCGATCTGAGCAGTGGTCTGCCAGTGTGTGTCTCTCCCTGGTCGCTTCAACATCCGCAGAGTTTTCTCCTCTCACTGAAAGAGTGTGCACGCGGCACGTCTTTTTAAAGACGCGTCTTTTTAAAGACGATCTGCCCGTGTATTCCTGAGTGCGGTATTCTGATAGAGTCAGCTGATGGGCGCGAGCGCTGTTTGACGTGTTTGGGCTTTGATCACGCTCAGACAGCACTCGTGGGTGTGTCACGTTCTCTCAGTGGGGACGCGATCATCGCAATGTATAACGGTTGAGACTCAGTGAGCTCAATAGAGTGAGAGTCCCCTCATCCACAACCCGAACTATTTTCTCCACGTGAGATAATACTTCGGCTGGTGGCAGGGTGACCAAAAGACGTCAGGTCTGGAACTAAACCGACGAGAATTCCTCGGTCCACACCCCGTCTTTCACGTTGCTACCCACATTGTCCAGAGTGAGTGGGCGTTCTCATTCGGTCCCCCAGCTGATGAAATCATGTTTATCGCCGCATCACAAGGTGAGCTGGATCCTCTGGAGATGGCTCGTCTGTGCTGCTGTCCTCGGATGTGCTAGCATAGCGAGTTTGATTCAGGGTTCACAGCTATGCTTTCCCGGGCTGCCACGAGTGTCGGGTTTGTGTGGAAAATTCTGCCATGTCCCGAGCACTTAAGGCTGATGATTGGTTTTTGGGGGTGGTGAACCCAAATCCTTTGTTCCCGGATGTGCATGAAGAGGCCGTGAGATCGTGGAAGTCTCCTTTGACTTTTCGATCACTCAGCGGCCTCTTCCGCCTTCCCTGCCCTCATAGAGGCCGCAGTCTAGGGTACACTGGGGTTCCCCCCTGTGGAGAGTTCTGTGGCAACACCCCACAGTGCCTCCACCTGGCGTGGCAACCCTAAGCACCCCTCCAATGCCTGTATGTTCTTGTCTACTCCGGTGGCGGGGACCTGTAGAGCTCCGGGGAAGGCTGCCACCTCACTGTATGTTATTGTCATCCTTATGGGTGTTCAGTGACATGCACGAGGATAGGGCTGATTCAGGGCTCATCCTTGAGCTGCCTGCCGTCACCGACCTTGCTCTACGAGGGACGAAGGTGACCGCATGCTCCCTGAGTCAGGTGATGTCCACATGCGTGGTCAGACATTTTTGGCTTAACCTGGTTGATGTGCGTGAGGCTGAGTGAACCAGTTTCCTCAACTTCCCCATATCCCAGGCTGGCCTCTTCGGCGGCGCGGTCGTGAACTCTGCCCAACAGTTCTCGTCCGCCCAGAAGTTGACTGTGGCTTTTGTCTTACCCTACGACTTTCTGCTGCCAACCAGCCGCGGCTCAGACGCCTCAGTCCGCTTGCCGCCGAATGCGCCGCCGAATGCGCTTGCCCCCCTGCCCGTACCAGCCCTGCAGCCCCTCTGTACACCAGGCTATGCGGTGCTCCCGTTACGGGCAGCTCAGATATGGCTTGCAGTTCTTCAGGGAGTGGTTGCAGGCCCACTCCTTCCCCCGGTGGAGGGCTGGGGGAGAATCTTTTCTCCAAAGAGCTGCATTCCATCCCTGAGCACACAGATCCGGATGGCAGTGTGCGACGCCCCCGTGCCTCGCCACTCTCATCCTCCTCTGCCTCTGAGGGCGCGGATGACAGTGCGTGCCGTCTCCGGACCACGCCGCTCTCATCCTCCTCTATCGCCAGACCCCTGGCAGAGCAGACCCCCGTGGAACGCTGGTCCTTCCCTGGTCTCCTCTGTCAGGGCGCAGAGCTTGACGCACACGCGCGGGGTCGCTACGCCACCCTCGCCTGTGCCGATCTCTCCGCCCCGCTGCCCCTCCGGGGGGACGTCTGTGGCTCAGATGATTCCGCTGGATCAATTTTTGGGGGCTTGGTTAGAGCTCCCCAATCTGTCCCGTTGGGTCGCCCGAACTATCAGGCTCGGCTATGCGATTCAGTTTGCACGGTCTCCTCCCCGCTTCAGGTAGTCCGCTTTACGGTGGTCTGTGGCAATTCCCCGATCATGAGAGCGGAGGTTGATACCCTGCTGGCGAAGGGTGCAATCGAGGCCGTCCCTCCAGCCGAGATGAAGTCAGGGTTTTACAGCCCCTAATTCATTGTCCCCAAGAAAACCGGTGGGTTACGACCGATTCTGGACCTGCGCATATTGAACCGCACCCTTCACCGCCTGCCGTTCAAGATGCTCACGGCCAAACGCATTTTCGAATGTGTTCGGCCCCAGGATTGGTTTGCAGCGATAGACCTGAAGGATGCCTACTTTCATGTATCCATTTTACCTCGACACAGACCGTTTCTTAGGTTTGGTTTCGAGGGGCAGGCATATCAGTACGCGGTTCTCCCATTCGGACTAGCCCTCTCTCCTTGCGTCTTTACGAAGTTTGTTGAGGCGGCCCTTGTTCTCCTTCGCGAACAAGGGGTTCGTGTCCTGAATTACCTCGACGACTGGCTAATCTTAGCACACTCTCGAGATCAGGTCTGCGAACACAGGGATCTTGTGCTCCGGCACCTAGCCCGTCTGGGCCTTCGGGTCAACTGGGAGAAGAGCAAACTTTGCCCCGTGCAGAGGATCTCTTTTCTCGGTATGGAGATAGACTCGGTCGCCATGTCCGCGCAGCTTACGAGCGAGCGTGCACACTCACTGCTGACTTGTCTTCGACAGTTCGAGGGCAAGAGTGCGGTCCCACTGAAACTTTTTCAGAGGCTCCTGGGGCATATGGCATCCGCAGCCGCGGCAACACCACTCGGATTGCTTCATATGAGACCGCTTCAGCTGTGGCTTCGCAATCGAGTCCCGAGGTGGGCATGGCATCACGGTACACTCAGAGTTCCAGTGACTCCGACCTGCCGTCAGACCTTCACCCCGTGGAGGAACCTCAGCTTTCTACGGGCCGGTGTTCCCCTAGAACGAGTTTCCAGGCATGTTGTTGTCTCCACAGATGGAGACAGGACCCCAGCACCTCATGCATGTCAATTGCCTCGAGTTGCTGGCAGTACGCCTTGCCCTGCACCGCTCCATGCGTTGCTCAAGGGTCAACACGTACTAGTCCATTCAGACAATACCGCGACTGTAGCGTACATCAACCACCAGGGGGTCTATGCTATCACCGTATGTCGCAACTCGCATGCCACCTCATCTTATCGAGTCAGAAGCACCTGAGGTCCCTTCGTGCTATCCACATTCCAGGAGTGCGGAACTGTGTAGCCGACAAGCTGTCACGGCTCCGTCCAGTCTCTGGCGAATGGCGACTCCATCCCCAGTCGGTCCAGCTGATTTGGGACCAGTTCGGGGATGCACATATAGATCTGTTACCTCCCACGACTCATCCCACTGCGCCCTGTATTACTCTCTGACCGAGGGCACGGTCGGCACAGATGCACTGGCGCACAGCTATGTGTTTCCCCCAGTGAGCCTTCTCGCACGTACCCTGTGCAAGATCAAGGAGGACGAGGAGCAGGTCATTTTGGTCGCCCCATACTGGCCCACCAAGACCTGGTTCTCCTAACTGATACTCCTCGCGACAGCACCTTTGGAGGAGGCAGACCCAGTCTTGGCACTGCTCTGTCCAGTATGCGCCCTTCATGCTTACGTAGACAGAACGCAGTGTTTCAGGACCTTGGCCAATTCCTCTGAGGAAGGACCTCCTTTCTCAGGGACGGGGCACCCTGTGGCACTCTCGACCCGATCTATGGATACTACATGTGTGGCTCCTGGACGGGTCGAGGCAGGTTTAAGTACCCTGCCACCTGCGGTGGCGGCTACTATCACTTCCGCTAGAGCGTTGTCCATGAGACACGTCTATGCGTTGAAGTGGAACCTCTTCGTCAACTGGTGTTCTTCTTGCGAGAAGACCCCCACAGATGCTCGATCAGTGTCGTGCTTTCCTTCCTGCAAGAAGGGTTGGAGCGAAGGCTGTCTCCCTCCACCCTGAAGGCGTATGTGGCTGCCATTGCCGCATATCACGAAGCAGTTGAAGGTAAGTCTCTGGGGGAGCACGACCTGATCATCAGGTTCCTGAGAGGAGCGAGGAGACTGAATCCTCCTCGTCATCCTCTCGTACCCTCTTGGTACCTCTCAGTGGTTTTAAGCGCCCTGTAGAGGCCTTCCTTTGAGCCTCTGCAGTCAGTTGAGATTAAGTTCCTGTCGCTTAAGACAGCGCTCCTGGTTGCACTGGCCTCCATCAAGAGGGTGGGGGACCTGCAAGCATTCTCCGTTGACAAAGCGTGCCTGGAATTTGGGCCGGCTTACTCTCATATGATCCTGAGACCCCGGCCTGGATATGTGCCCAAGGTTAATACCACTCCCTTCCGGGACCAGGTGGTGAACCTGCAAGCGCTGCCTTTGGAGGAGGCAGACCCAGCCTTGGCACTGCTCTGTCCAGTACGCGCCCTTCGTGCTTACGTAGACAGAACGCAGTGTTTCAGGACCTCAGACCAGCTCTTTGTCTGTTATGGTGGGAGCCAGAAGGGAAGGGCTCTCTCAAAGCAAAGGTTGTCTCACTGGTTAGTGGACACCATTGCTTTGGCTTACCAGCAGCATGGTCGACCATGCCCCCTTGGTGTGACAGCCCACTCCACCCGGAGTGTGGCTTCCTCTTGGGCTCTAGCGCATGGCGTCTCGCTAGCAGACATCTGCAGAGCTGCAGGCTGGGCGACACCCAACACATTCGCTAGATTCTATAATCTCCGAGTGGAGCCTGTGTCCTCTCTTGTACTCGCTCACCCGGCCAGTACTGGACCCGCTCAGGTGTCTTCGCTTGCTCGCCATTCCACTCCACCGACTGGATAAGTGCGATCTTTCTCAGCTGAGCCTTCTACGGAAGCCCTGAGTTCCTCCAGCACTGTTGATGCTGACGCCTGTGTCTTGCTTGGACGTCGGTTAGGTGCCTCCGTGTGCATGGTTCCTGCTAGTAACCCCCACATGTGTATTTCCACTGTAAGCCTCTCGGAGCATGTGTCTTCCCTCGGCAAGCCACCTTGCCACCCCTGGAGTTAAGATTCTAGCCACCCTACGGTTTGGTGACTCCAGTGTTCCTCCATACGAAGCCCCCTGGGCCGTATGTATATTCCCCACGGGTAGGCGTACTGCAGCATGTTTCCTCTGGGATATGCTCCCCAGTGTACCTTGGTATTCCTGTGTCAAGTAGGACTCCTCGTCAGTAAGTTAAGTGCGTCAGGGGTCAGACTTGCGCAGGGCACTGGAAGACAGCTGTGAAGGTGGCGTGATTACACTGGGGACCCCCATTCTCTGTCATCCGACGTAACTCGGAGTGACTACGAAAGGGAACGTCTCGGTTACATATGTAACCCTCGTTCCCTGAGTAGGGAACGGAGACGTTACGTCTCCCTGCCACTTCCGTTGTACCGCTGGGTAGACGCCTGAGTTCAGTCTCGGCTCCTCAGCGAAGACATACTGCGGTTGCGTCCGCTTCCTCCTTTTATACTCACGGGGTGAGTCGGAGATACGCTATGCAAATTCCGCAGACCCATGGCATTTCTTTGAGGATTGGCTTTTCTTTGAGGATTGGCTTTCTAAGCGAAACCCCCATTCTCCGTCATCCGACGTAACGTACTCAGGGAACGAGGGTTACATTTGTAACCGAGACGTTCTCCCACGATTCTGAAAACAGAATATTAGACTAAATTAAATGACATGATATTCACTTGAGGTTCTGATTAAATGTTCTATTTAATGTTAAAAATTAATCTATTTATAAATGTCTAAAATGAAATAAATTAGTCTATATATATATATATATATATATATATATATATCCATTTATAAGCCCTGCAAATTCTGCCTGAAACTAAAAAAGACCTATCCAAATTCAATTGCATGTTGTTCTTGAACCCTTGGGAGTATTTGTATACTTTTGGTCTCTTTTGAAAGGGGACACTTTGAGGTTTGTTTCTAAACAGTTAGAATCACTGCAAGTCTTACTGGTTTTGAGTAATAGAACTTTGAAAACACTAAAAAAGGGTGAAAAAAATTCCGCCAACATTTTTTTTTTTGTAAACAGATGCCTGCAGATAATTATAGCTGTGAGGTATTACCTGGAAAACACAGTGTGATCACAGCATGAAGCCTTACCAAGCCCAATTTAAAATTTTATAACAATAGATTAGAAAATGAGTGTTTTACACATATTTATTCTAAGTGTATGTCTGGGCGTTTCCCAAAAAAGGCCACTTGGAGACTCCAAATGACCCTTTGTTACCACAGACACATAACATGCTGCTATTCATGAATGCTTAACTCTACAGTCATAATTTTGGGCTCTAATGAAACGTTACACTTAGAGATATTATAATCCTTCCAGATTCACTGTCAATCATTGCTAACACATAGTAAGTGAAGCATAAAAACATGATAGTGTTTTTTTAATTCTTGAAACCAAACTTTCTACAAATAAAGAGACAAAACAAGTTCTATTGAATTTTGAATTGAACTTTAATATTAGAACTTTAATATTATTGAACTTTAATATTAGAACTCACTATAAATATATATATATATATATATATATATATATATATATATATATATATATATAGGGTACACACAGAGTTATAGGTACAGAGGTATAGGTACACACAGAGTTAATTAATTAATGGAGGGAGTGTAATAAAGTGCAACAGAAAAGTGTGGTGTGGTAAAGGTTAAGAATTGTTTCTGTTGATTTTGTGTATTGATCTGTTACTATTTTTGTGCAGTGTTGTGCTTATGGGACTGGGGACGTAGAGGACCAAAGGAAGGATTATAAATTATTTTTATTGAGGAACAGAATTTTTTCAAGTGTGTTCGGGCTTAGAAATTAAATATTATACAGCCATATAGTGAGGATTATTAGCTATATTAAGACGGTAAAATAATAAGCTCCTTCATGGCTCCATTACAAGAAAAAAAGGATTAGGTCACAAAAAGCAAACAATTCCAAAAGGGCAGTCCAAATCAAAAATCCAGTCCAGTCCAAATCCAAAGCAATCCAAATAATCTTATCTAATTACAGTTTTTTTCAATCGCTAACAAGCGCTTACCCATACTTCAGATACTTTTTCTAAACTCTTAACACAGACTCACACCTACAAAACACAATTGGCCAAATGGATAATTTTCTTCTCAAAAACACATTTTGTTAAATATACACTAACTCTTAATTTCAAAATAGAATACATCTTTCTCTGCACACACTAACTTTACCAAAACACTGGACATCGTACTCAAAATAAAATTATTCTGTCAAAGAATAACACTTGTTTTCACTTCACAAGGTACATGCAGTCAATCAAAGTACACCAGGTTTTAAAATACTGGCTATTGTTGACATTACAAAAACTGCATAGACTTTGATGTTTCAGTTTTTTACAGGTATTTGCATGAAAAATATGTAATCCACCTTTTTTACACTACATTTGTTGTCCACGTACAGTAATGTTCACATTCAAAAGCATTCCAGTAAAAAACAAATATTTTTTTTTCACCTCTCACTGCACCTCTCACTGCATCTCTCACTGCACCTCTCACTGCATCGCATCTTTCACTGCACCTCTCACTGTATCTCTCACTGCATCTCTCAACGCACCTCTCACTGCATCTTTCACTGCACCTCTCACCGCACCTCTCACTGGATCTCTCACTGCACCTCTCACTGTATCTCTCACTGCATCTGTCACTGGGCCTGCTCTTCTCCCTGGGCCCCTTGCTCTTACTCTTCCTCATCCAGACGTTACAGTGTTTGTCTTTTTCTGTTTCCAAAAACATGACTCTTTACTGTAATGGCCTCCTTTTACTGTATAAGAGTCAATGTAATAGAAAAAAAAATAAAACCCGCCACTGAATCTAATACAGTATTTCTGAGTTGTTAAAACACTAAAATCCATTTGCAAAACCAAAGTTGCAAGTGTACAAACCACTTTATTGATTGAATCACACAGTTTGCAGAACTTTAAACACTTCTCATGTGGTTAGACACAACTAGCAAATCAGAATCACTGTTTCAGCAAAACTGTAAACACATTGTCATTCTCAAAGCACAAGTAGCATTGTGGTGCACTTCAACTCAGAATGGCACAACACAGCCCCAAAAGTGAAATACAAGTAACACACTGTTGTCATCGGTAACACACAATCACTCAAAATTGAACACACCTGTTTCAAATCATTAATGTGTTGCACCTAATCAGTAATGTGAATATAAAGCCATGTCAAATCCAAATGGCATGTGTGATTTTCACAATGGAGGGCATGAGAGAAAGTGGAAGTGGAAGTGGAAGTGGAAGTGGAAGTGCAAGTGCAAGTGCAAGTGCAAGTGGAGGAGGAGGAGGAGGAGGAGGAGGAGGAGGAGGAGGAGGAGGAGGAGGAGGAGGAGGAGGAGACAGAGGAGGAGGAATAGACAGAAGAGACAACGGAGGAGGAGGAGGAAGAGAGAGAGGAGGAAGAGGGAGAGGAGGAGGAAGAGACAGAGGAGGAGGAATAGACAGAAGAGACAACGGAGGAGGAGGAGGAAGAGAGAGAGGAGGAAGAGGGAGAGGAGGAGGAAGAGATGGAGAAGGAGGAGGAAGAGACGGTGGTGGAGGAGGAGGAGGAAGAGATGGAGGAGGAGGAGGAGGAAGAAGAGACGGTGGTGGAGGTGGAGGAGGAAGAGACGGAGGAGGAGGAGGAAGAGACGGAGGAGGAAGAGATAGAGGAGGAGGAAGAGGAGGAGGAAGAACAAGAGCCATCATTTCCAATGAAATTAGAGCAACAATCATACACCATGTTCTGGTTCATGGAATGAGTATGAGGGAGGTACGTGTTCAACCAAATATAAGCAGGTTCTCTGTGGCCTCCATTGTCAGGACATTCAGAGAAGAGAACCGGTAAGTGTACTATCATTTATGGTCCCTCAAACTTACAGTACAGTATGTACAGTTGTGGAACGTCTCAGTAAATTACTGTAACCACAAATTGACCCTTTTCTAGCAGTATTATGTATTGTATGTATTGTACAGTATGTATTGTACATATTTGGTGACATTGCATTAGGTCTGTTTGTACAATTCTAACAAGCGGTTTTATTTGCTAGAATTGAAAGACTGCCACATGCCGGTGGAAGGAGAGGTATGTTCTCACAACAGCAGGAGACCATCATTGTCAATATGGTCCTTCAAAATAATCTCATTCGTCTGCGTGAAATAAAACAGCGAGTTGAGGAAGACAACGAGAACTTTGAAGGAATCAACAGTGTGAGTCTCTCCACAATTGACCGTGTCCTGAAACGCAACCTGATAAGTCTCAAACAAGCCTACCGCGTACCATTCGAGAGAAATTCTGAGAGGGTAAAAGAGCTACGATATCAATATGTACAAGTAAGTAATCATGTTCAGAGATTATACAGCACTATTGAGTTTCTGTACATCTTCACTGTTGAATGAAATGCAGCACATGAATACAGAGCCATGAAGCCTGGAATGCTATATCATTTATGTTATATCAAAAATTGACTTATTTTCATTTCTATAGAGAATGTTTCAACTGGATTCCATGGAGAGGCCTCATGAGTGCATCTTCTTGGATGAAGCTGGCTTCAATCTTGCCAAGAGGAGAAGAAGAGGCCACAAAATTATTGGTCAACGAGCCATTGTAGAGTTGACTGGGCAGTAGGGCTGAACGATTTGGGAAATAAATCTAATTGCGATATTTTTTTATTTTTTTTTTTTTTTTAACAATATTGCGATTGCGATTTAAAAAAAAAAGTATTATTATTGTATCCTCTTTTTTTCCCCAACAAAACATAATGAATGATTTAATATGACCAACACAATATTAGATACATTTACTGTAAAATATTATTTCCCATAGGATGGGCCTATTTGTTAGAATTAAATCAAAACATGTATGACTTGAATAAGACCTCTTTATTTAACTGTTCATTACAGAAACATCTGTGGCTTTGCCACTGTGCATTTATATTAATTTAAACAAAGGCATGCACTTTGTACTGTGCACAATTTTCCAAAACAGCAGCCATATCACCCTGTAGCCCAAGACTGGTTGCCCATTAAAGCTAAGCAGGGCTGAGCCTGGTTAGTACCTGGATGGGAGACCTTCTGAGAAAGCCAGGTTGCTGCTGGTAGAGGTGTTCGTGTGGCCAGCAGGGGGTGCTCACCCTGTGGTCTGTGTGGGTCCTAATGCCCCAGCAAAGTGATGGGGACACTATGCTGTCAAAAAGAGCACCGTCCTTCGGATGAGACGTTAAACCGAGGTCCTGACTCTCTGTGGTCATAAAAAATCCCAGGATGTCTTTCGTAAGAGCAGGGGTGTAACCCCGGCATCCTTGGCCAAATTTGCCCAGTGGCCTCTGTCCATCATGGCCTCCTAATCATCCCCATATACACCAATTGGCTTCATCACTGTCTCCTCTCCACCAGTAAGCTGGTGTGTGGTGAGCGTTCTGGCGCAATATGGCTGCCGTCGCATAATCCAGGTGGATGCTGCACATTGGTGGTGGTTGAGGAGATCCCCCCCTTCTATGTGAAGCGCTTTGAGTGTCCAGAAAAGCGCTATATAAATGTAACGAATTATTATTATTATTATTATTATTATTAAAACAATATGCAACTGCAAAGTCTTAAAAAAAATAATTTAAAATTAAATGTATCTTACTGCTCCCAACAAGTCAGTAACATTTCACATAGCTGAAACATAGAATTTTTAAATAAAATAAATAAAGTTATACATAAAAAAACAAAGAAATGCACTTTTAAATTAGACAATGAACTATTTGAATATTATAATATAGAATAATCAACCTCACTTATATCAATAACACAGAGACTAAAGTTCACTACGAGTATGGCACTGCCAGCCATAATGATCCAACTGTTTTGTTCTTCAGTGGTTCACAGGTTTTTTGCTAAGAAAACCAGAATATTGACTTTTGCTGGCTTCAAGGATGAGCGAGTGCAAGTCACAATATTTCCTCCTGTACTAAAGAGACGCTCTGAGGGAGCGCTTGTGGCAGGTACACAAAGATACTTGCGAGCCATGGTGCACAAATGTGGGTAGTTGGTCTTGTGCACCCTAGCCTGGTTCAACCAGACTCTAGTTCATTTCATTTCCACATAGAGTCTGGAACCGCTCCATTGAGAAACGTTTCCTTCCTTGTAGGCGGGTTCACTATTAAAGTTCAAATCTATTGGATCTGCCCCAAGTCACTCACGATCTGCCATAGCCAATCGCTAACGGGGTGTTGTGAGTGACGTATGTCACGCGCCGAAATGGCTGGAAACAAGTCCGAATGATCAGAGGATTATGTTTACAATAGGATTTCAGTCAACGAGCGCCGCAGGTTTTGTTAATCTAGGAACAATTATTAATTTGAAATGTATATTTGACATGAAGGACAGTGATATATACATTCAACGGTGGAAGCTGTGTCATTACAAATACGCCGCTGTGGTCGTTTTCTGATCTGCCGCAAATGCTGTAGCTTCTACAGTGAATGATCAGTCTTGTCTCTATCTGCAGATGTGTAATAAACAACAATTTTTTCATATTACGTCTTATTGTTTCTTAATTACCTTAATTATGGTCTTCAAAGTATGTGTTTGTACATTTTTATGTGGCATTTAGTTTTTTTAGTAAAACAAATCAACCATTGCCATCTAAAACTGAAAATCAAATATCTTCAAAGTATGGTTTTTCACATTTTTATTTATGACAATTATTTTTAAACAATCACAACCACCAATTTGTATGATTTACAACATGTAAAACTGACAAACCAACCTCCTGCACGAGTGCACAAAGGGGCTCAAAATGTTCTATTCATCACAAGAATCAGTAAATTTACAGTTGGGAATATGAGTGACTGACATGACTCCTGAGCGGATCTTCAACAATAGTTTATCAGCCAGGACTCGGGGCTTCCGAACACCACGAACACCAGGCTAGAGGTCTTCACAGTGCACCCGAGACCCGTCGGCCCCGGACCCGACCCGGGACCCGTACGGGTTCGGGTCTATATTTTAAATGAGCAGCCGGGTCCGGGTCGGGTCCGAATCTATTACTTCGGGTCCCGGGTCTGTTTAACATTGTGTGTAATACCAACGCATTCTCATCCTTTAGCGTCATATAGGACGCGCTGCATAACAAAACGGCGAAATACTACTCACATGGCACCCGTTATCGTTAATATAACGCGCTGAGAACGGGCTGGTAATACACGTGCGATATGAGTGGAATCTCAAGCGCTTGTCATGTTTCTATGGCAACCAGAGCAGAGCTTCCGCCAAACCGCGCTTTGCATTTTCTCCAATGTTTATATAATAATATAAATGAACCGTCTTGTTTACAGTTTTTTTCGATTGCTTACACACTAAAATTAGAACTTTCCCACAATAAGCAAAACCTTACACCCAAGGAGCAAAACACCGGCCTAGATTTGCACAACTGTAAGCACATTGTCAGCTTCACACTTTTTGCAAAACATTACACACAGTGATTTGCAAAACACTAAACACACTTGTGTGCATTTGACACAGAAATGTATCATGATGTAATTTCCTTGCAGTTTTACAGTTTTTCTCGATTGTTTACACACATTTCCTGCAAGTATGCCTCATATTCCCAGAACTCTACACACAAATCTAAAAACACTCACACAATGGGCAAAACCTCTCAATTCTAGAGCAAAATGAAACTTTACATTCAAAACAATGTTATATATTCTCAAAATGTTACTTTGTTTTCAAATGACACACACAAACCATCATTTGAATAGACATTTATAAGAACCAGTTGAACACTGATGTGCTCAATGTAAAACACTATGATCAATGGAAAACACTTCTTCTCCATTCATCATAATGACTTAGGCCTTTTTTTGTTCAGTGTTACACTTACTACAGACATTACATACATAAGTGTGTTGTAAAATATTTGACAATATGTTTTTATACCCAGAACACACAAATACATGGTAACAATATATTTTATTTTTCCCACAAAATCAATGGGAGATAGATCCCACATTTTGTACACCCCAACCAACACAAAGTTGCACATACAGTGGTCTACATACAAAACGTCTCGGGTTATGACTATAACCCTTGTTCCCTGAGAAGGGAACGAGACACTGCGTCGATAAAATCGACTCTTTGGGGACGCTCCCTAAGCGTGCGCCTCTGAAGTATGAATGAAACTAATCCAATCCTGATTGGTGTTGCGTCGTGACGTAACATGTGACGGTATACCCGGAAGTATAAAAGTGACGCTGTCACAACACACACTAGCCTCGCGATGAAGCAAGACGCTCAAGGGTCTAAAAAGGGGCGTGGCAACACGACGCAGTGTCTCGTTCCCTTCTCAGGGAACAAGGGTTATAGTCATAACCCGAGACGTTCCCTATCGAGGGAACTCAACACTGCGTCGATAAAATCGACTCTTTGGGGAATGAGTACCCACTAGGCCACGCACCGAACAGACCCGCCCCAGAGTGAAACTGATTAGGCACTCAGCAAGGGCCGAGTACGTGTTCACCGGGCGTACTGGGAAGGTTGAGACTATAAAACCTGATGAAAGTATGTGGGGTAGCCCAGCCGGCTGCCTCACAAATCTCCTGCAGAGGTACTCCCGACAGAAGGGCCCTAGAGGAAGCCATGCCTCTAGTCGAGTGAGCCCTTAAGGCCAAAGGTGAAGGAACCCCGCGCACCTTGTAAGCCTCAGTAATAGCCTGGACAATCCAGTTACTTATAGTTTGTTTGGTCGCCGGGAGCCCCCTCTTAGGTGACCCAAAGCATACTAACAACTGGTCAGATCTTCTCCAAGAAGCAGACTTTTCCAGGTATACACTCAAAGCTCTGACGGGGCAGAGCAAGTGAAGCCTCTCTTCTTCCGCCGACACATGAGGTGGAGGATGGAATGCCTGAAGGACTACAGAGCGAGCCGTACTCGAAGGAACTTTAGGCACGTAGCCCGGACTCGGGTGCTAAAAGGCCTTACTTTGCCAGGGGCAAACTCCAGCAAGCTGGCGTTACCGCCAGGGCCTGGAGATCTCCCACCCTCTTAAGAGAGGTAATCGCTAAGAGAAAGACCATTTTTAGCATTAAGTCCTTAGGCGAAGCCGACTCTAAAGGTTCGAAGGAGCGAGGGACAACCCTTCCAGAACTATCGCCAGGTCCCAGGCAGGAACCCTGGACCTGGTCGCCGGCCTCATCCTCCAAGCACCACGGAGAAACCTAATGACCAATTGGTGCCTCCCAGAGATCCACCATCTACTGGCGCGTGGAAAGCCGAAACGGCAGCCACGTACACCTTAAGAGTGGACGGGGAGAGACCCGCAGAGAAACGATCCTGAAGGAATTCCAGAACTGAAGCCACTGGGCAGTTTACTGAATCCAACCTTCGTTCTCCCACCAAG
The DNA here is from genome assembly GCF_016745375.1 of Pimephales promelas. Next base: position 786,074 of record NW_024121421.1, read on the forward strand.
TGAGAAACACCTTCCACTTGAGGCCATATAATCTCCTGGTAGATGGAGCCCTAGAGCAAGTATGGTTTCAACCACCTCAGCTCATAAGCCAGCATTCAGGTACTGAACCCCCTCAGAGGCCAGACCCACAGCTTCCCAACTCTGGGCGAGGGTGGAAGATTGTGCCCTCCGCCTGAGACAATAGATCCCTCCTCAGAGGAATCGGCCACGGCGGAGCTATGAGGAGTGATATTATATCCGGAACCATACTCGTGTCGGCCATCTCGGGGCAACCAGAAGTAGACTGATGCCCTCTTGACGGACCCTTCTCCAGGACCCTGGGAGCAGAGCGATCGGGGGAAAAGCATACAGGCGAAGCTTCGGCCAAGCCTGTACCATGGCATCCAACCCAGCGGGGCTGGATGTGAGAGGGAGAACCAAAGTGGACAGTGGGATGTCTCTCGAGACGCAAACAGATCCACTTCCATCGGTCCGAACCTCTCCCATATCGACTTCACCACCTCCGGATGAAGTCTCCAATTCCCCGGGCCTCAGCCCCTGCCTCGACAGGATGTCTGCTCCCCGATTCTGAACCCTGGGATATACATTGCCCTTATTGACAATATCTTCCCCTGGGACCAAAGGATAATCTGATGCGCCCAGTTTGCACAGAGGGCGCGATCTGAGTCCCCCTTGTCGGTTCAGATAGGCCAACTGACGTATTGTCCGTCCGTATTAGGACGTGGCGACCCTCGATGTCTGGGAGAGAAGCTCCCTCAAACCCTGAACACAGCCATCATCTCCAGGCAATTTATATGCCAAGTGCGATGATGGTCCTGCCACAGACCCCTGGCAAAGCGGCCGTCCATGACGCGCGCCCCAGCCAGTAAGGGAGGCGTCTGTCGAAACGGTTTTCCCGGCGACATGACACCCCCAACACTGGCCCTTGGGATAGGAACCAAGGCTTCTTCCATATTTTGCAGAGACTGAAGGCACTTGCGCGTTACTCTGATCATACGGAACGGATTCCCTTTGGGTGAGAACCCCTTGGTCTTCAACCACCACTGGAGGGGTCTCATGTGAAGGAGGCCCAGAGGAATAATGCTGGATGCCGCTGCCATGAGGCCCAGCATCCTTTGAAAGTGTTTCACAGTGACGGCCTGGCTAGCTTCACCCTGGATACCATCGCCAGAATTGACTCGATACGTGCGGGAGACATACGTGCCTGCATTGTTAATCGAGTTCCACACGACTCCCAAAAAGGTCGTGCCCTGGGACGGTTCTAGCACACTCTTCTTCAAATTGAGTCTTAACCCCAATTTTTGAATATGGCCAAGAACGACATCTCGATGCCGAACTGCCATCTCCCGAGACTGGGGCCAGAATAAGCCAGTCGTCGAGATAATTCAATACCCGAATCCCTGAAGTCTCAGTGGAGCAAGGGCCACGTCCATACACTTGGTAAATGTGCGGGGAGAGAGTGCTAGGCCGAACGGAAGAACCCGATATTGGTACGCTTCGCCCCGAAAGCGAAACCTCAGGTACCTCCTGTGACATGGAAGGATGGAGATGTGAAAATAGGCGTCTTTCAGATCTATCGTGACAAAACCAGTCCTCGGACCTGATTTGATTCACGATTGTTGGAATGGTCAACTGAATTTGAACCTTCTCAGAGACCGGTTCAACACCCTGAGATCCAAAATTGGCCTTAACCCCCCATCCTTCTTTGGAACTATAAAGTACCGGCTGTAAAACCCGGACTCCCTGTCTACCGGAAGAACACGTTCTATGGCTCCTTTCAACAGCAGAGTCTGTACTTCTTGTACAGTGAGCAGTGAGCACCACCCCAGAAAACTTGGGGGGGCGGTGCGCGAACTGCAGTCTGTACCCAACTCGTATTATCTGCAGGACCCATGGAGATATGTTGGGAAGATGATACCATCCCTCTACAAAATCTACTAAGGGTACCAGCCTCTCAAGGCTGGCCTCTGGTGTCTTCAGGGTATTCTTTTCGACTACCTGAAGCTGAATATTGGCAGGCTGTAGTCGATTCGGTCCCTGCGACCATAACCGATGTTTTTTAAAATCGTCCTTTTCGCTGGAAATTGATGCGGCCCGAAACGCTGTTTAACGGCGGACCTGCATCTTTTCCTAGAGGGCCCCGCTGTGAGAACAACCTCGGTTGTCTCACTGCGGAGGGGGCAGCCCTCTGAAGTCCTGCCGTGGCTAGGACCTCTTTTCCGAAGTCCT